>CACRXP010001140.1:80933-145848 GCA_902702965.1 Spirometra erinaceieuropaei | reverse complement strand
TTTCACGTTTTTTTGGGAATTCAGAATGGATTACAACCGTTAACTTGGTCGTAATTAGCCAAAGAGCTTTTCGTCATCAACCCTCAGGACGACTGATCATGCATGCCAAGGGGTGAAAAAGACGAATAAGAATTTGTGGAGGCAAAAGCACTTGTAGCGAATTGGTTTACAAATGGAGGCGAACATTTTTGTGATATGCAATATATCTTCATATATGCATATTTCAAATGGTCGATGATTTGCAGAACTGTGTATTAGACACAAGGTGCCTTGCTAAGTCCACAGGGTCAATCAGTAATGCTATTGCTAATGACAGACTCCAGTCGCACAGACAGTACGAATTGCGTGTTCGAATCTGTTAGAAGCGCAATCGAAATTTCTTCCTGGGCAGATTAGTTCCTAGAAGTCTGGTCAAGAAAGGACTATGGCGCATAATATAGAATGTTCAAATAATTGTCACGACTTTGAAATTCCCACTGGTTCAGCTGAGTGCTAAATTATGGCCTCGCTCTGAAATCAGTATAGACTGGTGAAAGCTTGACTAATCTGCCAAGCGGTATCTAGTCCCACGTTTTAACTTGATTTTACCTCTAAAGGCAAACCGACAAAAGGCCGTCTTTCAATAGTCTCTTCTAAAGACTGACTTTCCGCGGAAGTGTTTTTATTATTAAAGCACATTTTATTTTAAGTAAGATTGACGATTTTCTGAAGCTAACGCCTTGAGTTTCCTTGTCGTGATTCCGATACGTTCAACAAAAACTACTTGGACGGCTGTTCCAAGAGAAAAATAAAAGATTGCTGACAAAGTTATATCATAATTTACATCTTAACAGTAATGCCTACTTTGTATGCAAAATGTTTACAGTTGGAATGTTAGCCCAGATTGCCGGACTGCGTCTTTTGCACTTTTTTACTGCAACAGTGCTTACACGCCTGTAAAAACTTTTCGCCAAAGTCCCACTGCTTCCGGTTTTCGGGCCATATTAAATTTACCCTTCAGTGAATGTGTGGGATAGTGTAAGAGGCGTTCTTCACTTCTCCCACTTAAATATCTACTAATTCCCTTGAAATACGTGGAATAGTATCCAAGGTAGGCTGAAATGCAACGCCCCCAATTCTCCTCCCCCTCGTAATTGGCCATCGCATTGCGCGACAACTGTTTGTGGCGTTAGTCATCGCTAATTCTGGCAGGCATGCAGGTCGTCACACCTGATAGCGTTGGTATGCCACTAAGGTGTCAGCGGTCATTGGCCCGGAAAAATACAGGGCCATGTGTCATCCTTACGGGCCTCAGTGTTTTTATGAGCCTCTGCTATGCCAAGATCACCAAACCATGACACTTTTAGCCTGGTATGCACTGGCAGTTCTCCGGAGCCTGTTTCTCTGGCGGCAAATGCGTTTGCGCTCCCGCTGGGTATACAGGTCGTGTGCATGGCTGCCCAGTCGTCCACGTCCTTTCTGTTGTTGCTGTTTTTGGTCAAAATCCTGGTCAAGTGTATGTTGTCGGAGTGAAGCGCCAAGGCGCGGGTTCGGCCGCGCCGTTCACATGCGCCCTCCCTGCCTTCAGTCTTTTTGACTTTGTCTAGACACCGGACCCAGGTGGGGAGAGGAGGAGAGAGTGCGGTAGATGCCGCGCAAGTCTACTCTCAGTGTAAACTAATTAACGCGCACGTCACCGTGCGCACAGTTGAGACGGTCGAACATTCATCATCAGAGTGAACAGGTTTGGTCTTCTGGATACAGCCACCTGTTGATCAAAGGCCTGAGGACCCCGTGTGGGCCTGTGACATTATTGGTGACCAGAGCTGGACGAATCCTCTTCGCTGTTCACTCCTGCATCTCCTGTTTTGGCTAGTTGGAGTTTACCAAGAGTCTGCTTTCTGACTATGTGGAGGAGTAACTTTGTAGAGTGTTGACCATAAAGTCGAGGGGCAAGGGTAGGAGAAATTATAAAATAAGATAGCTCACCGAAGAGATTGGTCCAGCATCCAAAACGTTTTTGAACAATTTTGGTTTTCTTTGGAATGCACTCGGTTTTTTGGGTAGTAGTAGATTGGATGTTAGGCAGCACAAGATGACAGGCTTCATTGAACACGCGGACAAGTAGTGTCATTTAGCAATTATGTGCACGGAACTTCGCATCTGAAACCGCGAGCTTAAATGTGCCCTGTTAGGCATTGAGGCATTATGCACAGCCAGATACGAACATACTCAAGGGATGAGATAGCAGGAACGACTGGGTCCAAGTGACCTGCCCGAAAAAAACCCGAAAAATCCAATTACGTGTCTGCGTGGTTGCATCGGCAGTCAACAAGATCACAGTACTATTTGTTTTGTGTATATATAATTGACCGCGATAAACGTACCAAAATCGTCGGAAGGCAATGCATCAATGCTACAGCGTGTTCAATATTGGCTTTACCAACCACTAAAGTCTCCACATTCTATTCTTAAATATTAAACCCTATCTGGAAAGCATATTCTAAAGGTCACGTTGAACAAGGTCTTCTCCAAGCTGTCGGGACTGAAGAACATAATGGGAAAAGAGAGCTCCAAAGCAGAACAGGGCGAGGGAGTTTCCTAACGTACATCGTACATTCCCGATTGCAACCGACCAGGCAACGAGCCCGTGGCTCAGCTGTAAGGGTTGTTGTTGTCGCTTGTTTGAGCCTCGGGGATTGCATAACTTGGGGTAGGGTACGGTTGACTGCTGACGGCCACCGAGCCAGAAATGGCCACTACAGTTTCCTTCGTCTTTGTCGATGTCATTTTACCCGTACGGGGGTGTGCTTATCTTCTCATTTCTAGACTTCCATCCCTGCTGATTGACCAAAATGCAGCGAACCTTTAGGATTGCTCAGGGTGGCCATTAAGCAAGTATGAAAGGGGGAAAAAGGAGAGTTTTCAGCGGCAGTTTTGCACATGTGCAAACTGTTGATAGTTCCGGTTTCTGCTCAAATTATGAAATAAGAAGTAAAAGTTAAAGTAATTTCACTTTTTGTCCGAAGATGTAAGAAAGATGAAGTGCCCTTTTACTTCCGATAAATGATGAACCCCAACGTTTTAGGCAGCCCAGCAAAATTAGATCATTTCTAATATACTGAGTACTGCTCACTGGGGAATTTGCGTGCACCTACAGCGTGCCACGGGGGAGATGCGATGGACCGAAATGGGGGCCAGATTTGCCCATGGCACGCATCACGCGGGTTGCGCAGGGTCCGTGCATCCCATAACAAATGTCACGCATGGGGGTGCGGGGACGCGTCTAGGCGCAGGACCGATGCGTAAAAGAGGGGAGAGAAAAAGTGAGATCGGCACTGAGGAATCTATCTCGAAGCCACCTTAGCACATACCTCTCTACGAAAATCTGACGCGCTATCACGATGCAATAAAATTCGCGGCTTAGAAGACCGCCAACAGATGGGATAACTCGGTCCTCTCAGGACGAGGAGCCAGGCTCCAATGACCGCATTTTAATGTGACCTTTGTAGGAGTTCATCTCAGATGAGGACCGAGTCAACGTTTCTTGTTTCTGTGAAAGACTGGTTCACCGGGCACAGTTTGTGTCATGTGGGGCACGCGTGGAGGGTTGTTTAGTCTTGTCAATTACTGCATCCGATCCCACTTTTGGTTCTCTTGACCTTGTTTTGCCATCTGGGTCGAAGGGACAAAGGAGAAGGGAGTGTGACATGTGTTGCCCAAGTTTGTCATCATTTGCTCGCACTCCTGCTTGGCGTTCTCTGCCTGCAAGTATTTTGCCGATACCTGTCAGGAGTGGACACTGTACGTAATGAATAATCCGTTCAGAGCTTATTTCTCTGTTCACGATATGCAGCCTCTTTCTCCACGGACAGGTGCGACACTCCGCAGCATTTCGTTAGTGGTTCTGGGGTCTGGGTTCCAAAATCTGGTGCATCGTTGTACATACAGTCCCACATACGGTGTCCCATTGAATATTTCTCTGGATATACATTCTCAAACTCATACTTCCTCGCAGTCTGTGGGTCATCCAGCTGCCAACTGCAACTCCTCTGACTGTACTGAATTTAGTGCTGACATATTCTTCGTTTTATTATCGACAGGACTTTGAACAAAAAGCACATTTCTTGAAATGTCTATGACCTGGAGAACTGTTAGGGGAGTCAATAAACTAGAGGGATCAGGGCAATGAAGTTAGCAAATTTCGAATCTCCTAAGGGTTCTCATTATCCGGATGAGCACGGCACTTGAAAAACAAAAAAATCTCCTGTCACATCGAAACCCTGTTAAGTATAGAAATCACTGGACTTAATCATGCATTTCCTAATTTCCTACGATGAATTTTGATAAATAATCTTAAAAACAACAAAAAAACTGCTCCTGCGAACCAATTAAAAAATAAGTAGTAGTTTTAGGCGGATCCGCAAAATTCATTTGGCCCAATTTCGAAAACCTCGGCGTCTCGGTCACGTTCGCATTCACGATAACAAACGCAGGGCTTGCTCACAGTCAACGTTTTAAATTCCTGAGTAACGGAAGTCCAAACGGGAGCTGTGAGTTTCATCACATCTGGGTATAGTTACTCCCCATCCTACTTCAAAGTATGGAATTCACCAACTCTGAGTATAGCAAGCTGACTGTTTAAGCAGAACATCTCAAGTATAGAATCCACCAGAGAAGTACCGGACTCATTTAGTTTATATGTGTTTTTGGCAGGTTTTAATAATTCACATTAATGATTAAACTCACGGCTTCCGATTGGGCTGGTCTCCAATCGGTGTGTGTTGCATTTGCCGAGGGGTGGTGTACCAGTGGCTTAGGTTGTGGTTGCAGGCGGGAGGTGCGTTCAAGTGGCCGCATGGGCAGCTGCGGCTGTGCGGTCGCAGGTGTTCCCGAACCGTCGATCGTGTGACTTCAAGTCAGCGCCTCTGGAACGGCTCACTGCAAAAGGGTGGATGACCTTGAGGCAGCGAGGTCTTGAACCATGACGCCAGACCGGTCATGATGGCTGGCCGCTACATACTTTTGGTGTCACGGGTTTGAACCTCACCGAGACCGCAAAGTGTTTCACAATTGGGTCAGTTACATTAGGAAAATGTTTTACCCCCACTTTTATTCACACACTGTGTTTCGATTTTCCACCGATTGATGAATGTGCCCTCCCGAACATTCTGATTGGTTAGTCAGACGGTAATTGAATTCTCGAACTTAAAGTTTAGTTTACTCGCATTTCTCATCTGGAATTTGACAAACCAGTATATCCGGCCTGGCCCAAGATGGGTTGAAACTTTTGAACTATGCACTTGACTTCCAACACCCAATTTAAGGAATATTAGGATAAAATGTCGACACACGTATAATTTGGCCCAATTGCGCAGTTTTCTGCATTCCCAGAAATGCCTTTGAATATAACGTGCTGCATAAGTATACTTTCCGTCCTGAGGAAGGATGTACTGCACAACCTAATAGTAATTCCTAGCTTATTTATGTACTGACCATCTAATGCAGTATTCACTGTCAAAATATTTTGTAATAGAGCAGACCCTCCTAAATATTGCATAGGCTGAACGTTTACCGATATTTTTTCGGAAAAATAATATGCCCAATAGAAGCGCTTTCGATCACTTTGGGAAGTAAAAATCAAAGTTGCGGAAGTCCCAATGGAAGGATCCAGAATGTCAGCTGGTAAACGTACGTTTGTTTCGATAAATACTCATCCGAACACAGGGACGTGGACTCCCTGTACTGTAATTGGCTTCGAGATAAATTTTAAGAGGTATCTATTACCGTATCCCAACTTTAACTCTATCCATAACATTAAAATTAACCTTCAGGACCTAAAATTAATCTTCTATCCACAGCCATCCAGAATTCGACGCAAGACCCACTTTGAGGTCTCCCTCAACGCCTTCTCGTTCTTTTGTTTCGTATATCACGAAATAGCACAAGTCATGCTAATTAATCTCCATCTTTAGGCACTAACGCCCATTGCTGAAATGTCACTGAGTAATGAAACTCTTTAGAACAGATTATCGGCCGGTTTGAAAAGATTTTTGACTTACATGATTAATTTTGCTATTTTGGTAGACGTGAATGGACCCTAAGTTCATATAATTCTTTTTGGGGCTTCGTGGTATGTTAGCGAGTACTGTTCTGACACTCGAAGAATGAACCTGGACGCCAGCATTCCTAAGACAGGACCCCAAAACTGCAAATAAATGCTTTCTGGCCTCCGTCAGGATAACTGAAGACTTATCATCACTGAGATAGCTTTTGTGGAGTGCCGACTGGAAGTTCCTTATGCCATTGGTGGTCAATTATCGCATAAAACTCTGGGTATCCGTGATCTTTATGCCCAGAATATGAGACTGTGGTCAAACCAGGGCCTAGTCCCATAGAGCCGGGGTTCAAACCCAGACTTAAATCAGCTTGAAGTCCCCCTATATGGGCAACTAATGAAGAACTGTTTATTCTTGCCCCACCTGTCGGTGCCCGAGAAACTGCAGTTTTGAGTCTCTTTCCTACAATTCAAATTCTTTCCCTTTACTGAATTACTCCTATTTGGTCTCTCATGGCTTAGAAGTAAAGAGAAGGAGCATAAGTGACCCACATGAAGTTGACGCTGGGAAATCCACCAATGAAAATGCCCGCATTCTTCCTCTCTTTTGTTTTTTTAGTCGTCAACTATCCGCTTCACCTAGACCGTACTCTACCTCGACAGGGTTCGATCTACTTCCTCGTCGTCATGCCCCGAACCCCGACGAAGAGGTCAGCGGGAGCTGAAATAAGCACAAGTGTCCCACCAGTCTCCGTTCTAGCGAGCGTCTCCGAACACACAAAGGTCATTCCACCGGCCACAGATCGCAGGATTAAGACGGACTTGCTGGCTCTTGAAGTTCCCACGACGCATGACTGTACCACAAAGGATCAAAACTGCGCGACCGGAACAGTGGGCCGTGACCCGCTGCCAGCAAAGTCGATGGCTCGAAAGGAGCGCGGAAAGTGTGCTCGCAGCGCTGGCGGCAGCACCATCAACGACGCCGACTCCACGCAGCCGTCGAAAGTCGAGAAGAGTGCATCCCCCCTGACACAGGCTGACAGGGAATCTCCTGGAAGACCTACGCTCACAAAGACCGTTAAAGTCAAGAAGACGGTCAATGCTGAGAAAGTCCGACTCAAAACTTCACCGGAAGTGCCGAAAGAGCAGCAGCAGCAGAAGAAGGCCAAACTGCCAGCAAAGGAGGGCGATGCGGAAGAGGTGATGCAGCAGTCGATAACCAGCGAATGCGGCGTCTCCTCCACCTGTTTGGATCCTCCGGCAGGGAAGGAACAGGTGAATGCTGCCACGGAGTCTCCACCTTCCCAGTCTCCGCCGTCATTCCAGTCTTGTCCTCCGTCTCCCTCACCACCGGCCGAGACCGGAGGGTGTGAATACTCATCAGGTGCTCAGGACGAAAAAGGCGCCAACAACTTTGTGGTCTCAACCACGGACGAGCCTCTGGCCGTCAATTGCAATCCTGTCGTCTGTAGGCGACTGAGCGAGGCGTCTGAGCCGAATGGATCCACAAAAGACACCGAGGCACAGGTTGCACCGCCCACACCCAGCACCATCGCTGAGGACATGGGCACTAACCTGATTGTGAACTACCTTCCACAGAACATGACGCAGGAGGAAATAAGAAGCCTCTTTGCCAGCATCGGTGAGGTGGAGAGCTGCAAACTCATCCGGGACAAGACTACATGTGAGTTGGAAAGTTGAACTTACGCTGTGAATACGCAAATACTGATCCGTATGACAAACAACTGCGAGGGGTTTGGGCCATCAGTAGGTCCGCCAGTCTATCCCCATGCCGATTTTCTATGTTGGGCTTTTTGGTCTCCTCGGAAATTAATTTGCGAATTTTGAGTAGTCATTGAAAGGGTTAATACACTTTTCTTAAAATGGAATTAAATCAACTGCTGTTGGCGTGTAGTTTAGTCATGGTGGTTGTCGGATAAAAACGTATTAACCACTTTCCAACCGCAAAACTGCGATTTAAGGACGTTCTGATTCTGCCTCAGAAGCAAATCATCGGGACTTCCGTCGATATCGACGTTTGCGTCGTATTTTCGATATGAATAATTGAAAAAAGTATTTTCTGGAAAAAAGACTTTCCGAGTTCATGAGCATTTTCAAAAGTTCCAGTTACTGCGACAACATTATTGATTTGCCTAACGAATATCCATACAAGACAAGGTGCATGATTTGCCGCCTTCCAACCAGAGCACGTAAAATCAGCCAAGTTTTTTTGGATTTGGAGTCAAGTGCTCGACCAGTGATCCACAGCTGCTTGTCCTGCGTTCTACGATCTTGAGTATTTAGAGTCAGACACGGGTGTTGGTCAGTTACCTTTCGTCGCATGAAAACTAAGTATGGCCGCGGGAAAACTAGCACAGTGCCCACGAGAGCGGTCCAATCCCAGTGATTTGGAGACCCTCAGAAAGTGTTTTTAACATATTCCGGAGGATGAAGTGGGTAATATCTGCCCATGTGAATAGGACCTCGAATTTTTGTCTATCGAACTGGCGATCGAAGCATAAATAAGTACTCAGATAAATACTACTATTTCAAAGCTACAGTAGATGGGATGTCTCACGAAATGTTGACTGAAATTAGGAAATATGTTTTACATTCGATAAGGTTACTTAAGCACAGCTGTCATGTTGAATAGCATGCAGGTCAATCGTAAAACCTTTCAGGCGCCCCAGCATGGCGGCTTTTGAATAAGCTTATGTTTCGCCGTCTGCTATAGTCATTCTCTGAAAAATGGCTACTTTGGCGGTATGAATTTTTCTCATTCTCTTATAAACTCTTATATATCACATAGAAGTCATCCATAAAAATATTGTCAATTGCACTCATTTTGTAGCGAATTACGCCCCTTCTAGATTTTCTACTTGAAGAGAAAGAATCTTTTGGTTTTAAAGAATTTTCTAATTATGGGGTTTTATAAGACCGTGAAATGTCCATTAATGCAGCATCACATCAGTTCGTTTATTAACGCTAATTATAAAGCATACATTATGTTCCACATCTATCGCGAAATTTTATGAATCCTCTATGATATCTTGTTAATAGCACGTTAGGATACATGGTTCTCCTCCCACGGAAAGTATGCAGCTTGTACACTGGGAACCCTGAACGCAAATGCAACGGCATTTCGGACTCAAAATTATTATGGAGTAAAAAAAAACCTCTTAAAAAACAAAAAATAGCCTTTCTTTAAGTAGACAATTTGGAGAAGACGCATTTCGCCTCCAATAACTTGCAAGAGAAAATATTTTTGTACAGGTTTTTTAAATAAAATATGATTCAAAAAGCAATTTGGCAAGCATATGTCTGCTTTCGATAAATTCTCTTCAGGCCTGGACATTTATATGGCTATTAATGATCGGTCCTATGCGCACGGAAGAAATTCATACAGGTCTCACAGTTTCCATGGGTCAAAGCCACCATTCCAGCTACACGCATGTAATTACCTTCGCCGGGACCCACCTTCTCCCTGGCACTGACTGGAATTGTGGTGTTTCACTCTCCCCCTCCTCTCCCCTCCCCTCCCCATACCCGAGCTACAGCTTAATTATCTACGTCCCCGCATATTTTTCATTACCTGAATAGCCATATAAATGTACAGGCCTGAGGATAATTTATCGAAAGCAGACGTATGCTCGCCAATTTTCCTATTGATATTTACAATTGGAATTTTCGCAACTCTAAAATATGATTCACTTTATGAGGATATCGAAAATCAATGGGAAAATTCATGTTGCCTCATCAGTCATTTTTATCAGAATGTGCTTTTTTCAGACAGCCAAACACAACCTCATTCAAAGGCCGGTATCCCAACTTGACTGAAATATCTTAAAATAGGGCTGCATGCCAGCTGTTATTACAATCGTACTTAAGTACGTTTTCGAATCAAAGACATATGAGATTGCACATCTACCATTTTATCGATTTTTGCAGCTGTGTTATATGGCCGATTGGGCTGTCGGAAGTGACGGACTCTAGATAGAAATTAAGAACCAATATTACGCTCTCCAATCAGGAAAGTTAGGAAAACAGTAGTTTTACTTCCTAGGCCAGAAGCCGGGCATTTTTTCATCTGTCTGAGACATTTGGTCAATACAAATTAAGTGCTGGGTTGGTGTGGGTAAAGTAAGCGCATGTGCCAATACACATGAATTACACAGTTCACCAGATAAATGCGAAATATCTTCATGCCTTTGTTTTCTATAAGTGGGAGGACTTTCCGTGTGCATAGATGCTAATTACTATTCGGAGCAATGAAGTTCCGGGCGTCAGAAGTCTTCAAAATGGGGGCGGGTAGACTAAAATTGTATAAGAGCCTGAGAAGGTAAGTTAAGTAGACTTTTCAACGGTCCCTACCCTTTTCGGTATACTGCTACCCACACGGACAGCCAGAAACCTAGAATAGGACCCAGGACAAAATAGATCAGTGGACACCATATACAGGTCATTAAAGTGGTTTCGTGTGCAACTTCTTGTTAAACTTTGGATCTAATCTAGGGGACGCAAGCGACTTCACTTCTGAGGTGCTCACCGGCTTTGGTCCAAAACTATCTACCAACTTCAATCGCGCACCTCTTTCGACTATATTTTCCAACATAACAGTCTTGCGCCTCGGTTCGTGCCTTGTTCAAAAAAATATGTACTCAATTTTCTTTGGCATAGGCATGTGCGTGACTCCGAGGAGAAACAGCTAGAATTAAGCCCCTGCTTGGTGAACCAGGCGGACACACAGATCTTCCAGAAATTAAGCCCGCGCTTCAGGCCAAGACGGCAAGCCGTTTTACTCCTCCCGGAATTTTTTCCATTCAAAGAGAGTATTGGAATGCGTTGATTTATAGCTGCTACCGTCGGTTTTCTGAAGCGAATAACATGCGCGACCGTCACGCTTGGCTGAGAGAGGCGCAACGAAATTTGCGCTCGGACGCCCCCCCCCCCGATGCAACACCTGCTCTATGTGCGCCCTAGGCCCGCCTAGGGCGTTCCTCTTCCAACGCCCCCCATTTACCCCGTCTAGTGAACATCCGCTCCCCCCCCCCTTCGAGGACAAGGCAGGCAATGCACCCCTAAGAGGATGTCGATGGGTAGTCGGTTAAAATCTATTCCATTTGCAAACAGGACTGCTTTCCTGCACTAACAAGTGCAAATACCCGACATATAGGACCGAGCCGACTTCGTGCAAAGCAGACAGGAGCTTGGGTTCCATACTTAAACACAGCTCAAAGTCTACTGAACACTTCTTCCGGAGTACTGGTCACAGAAATGGCTTTTAGGTGCGATGATTAAATATGTGTGGTACTAGCACCATAGCTATATTTCGGGATTACTACAAACTGCACACCAGCTTACCCTCGCATATTGAACCGGTAAATTCTCAAAACTAGCTGAAACTTAGGATCACTTTTTTTCAAAATCGATACCTTATGTTCATAACTACTTTCTGAATTGTTCTAATTGAGAGTTATATTAAGAAAGAAAATGGAGTTTAGACAAGGAAGTAGGTATATATTTCATTACTTCCTTCAAATGTTAAAAAAGGCAACCATCCCCTTGGCCAGTTAACCGTAAGAAACGGGTCATACTCATTGAGTATGAAAGAAAAGTTTACTTTTTCGATTTTCGAAAATGATTTTCAGTTTGTCCCCAGGCGTACGGGCAGTGTGCGAAAACAGTTAGCCTTAGGTGTGTTTAACAAGATATTTGTGATTGCTTGATGTTCGCACGGACAAGCGCCAAGAGTTTTTGCTTATCTGAGTTTCTTTCCTTCGGTTCACAATTTTAATTGCCCAATAGTCCTTTGGGTCTCACATCGTCATTTCTCTCGTTGAAGATGTCGGTACGGAAGGTGAATAAGTCCAGAATTGGCGTTGGGTCGATAGAAATCAGTGCTATCTGAGGGCTTAAACACCACATTTTCCTCGGTCCAAAACCATAACACGTAACTGTCATCAAGATTAAGCTGCAGGACGTGTCGATGTAAAAAAAACCGACCTGCGGTTTTTATTTAACGGCAAACTACATTAATTATTCGCAAAACATAAGGACCTGTCCCAATTCATGTGTGGAACTTAAAAGCATGTAAATCTAGTAGAGGGGGTGTGCACCGAGCACGTTACGAAACTCACTCGTCCGGCTGTGCCTTGGGGTTCCCCTTAAGTTATGCCAGCAGCTCCACAGCGGTGCATCATGCTGGCAGAATAACCACCGAGAAATACAAGAGAGTCTGAAATGTAAGTCCCAGATTTACTAGCAGTCATCAGCCGGGCACACTTAACTCCAGGTTTGCAATCCCCAAAGCTCCGACCCGCGTTTTGTTGGTTATATTTAAAAGAAGACGAAGACACGATCACTGGGACGGTAGCTTTATTGGTCTTAGCTTTTTAACTCGAACAGGAATTCAGCATCAGAAACTGTTAGAGTGCAGCAACGTGTGAACATTTATATGTTGTACCGTGAGGGGGGGGGTTACATCCGTGGCTAGGTCTGGTTCGTGCCGCCTGGTCCACAATGGTCCCCCGGCGTCATGACGGCGTTCGTCCTTCGCGGCCATGTGAGCTGCGCCATCTGGCTGCGTGGACGGAGTGCGTGATAACCGTATAAATGTTCACACGTTGTTGCACTCTAACAGTCTGCTCGAGTTCGAAAACTAAGACCAGTAAATTAACCGTCCCAGTGATCGTGCCTTCGTCTTCTTTTAAAGAAGAACCTAGGATGTCCCTTGTTCTCTTCCATCTGTGTGGGTTATATGTCCATCACTCTAACCAGTGAGCCATGGGCTCGCTGTCATGTCGGCTGCGATCAGGTATATTAGCCGACAGGACAACGGACCCGTGGCTCAATTTTTAGAACGCTTGACATCTAACCAGCAGACCGTGGATTCGAGATTCAGGTGCCACAAAGCTGAAATCGAATATGACTGTTTGATTTGGACTTGATCCCGCCCGGGGCAGTCCGCTACTATATCAGATTTGGTGGAGCCTGGACGTTGCAGTAGACTGGACGGCTAACGTAACCCAAATGGGATGAAACTCACAGCTCCCGATGAGGCCTCGTAGATCAGGTAGCTTGAGCGCTAGCTGTACCAAAGCCTTTCAGTTACTGTCATGGGGACGACTTATAAGCCAGAAGAGATCATTTCAATATCCCATGTCTTTGTTGATAGTCCTTCTCCCTGCGTATATAGGCGTTTCGAACTTTCGTGTAAGTCCGCCCTCAAAAACTTAATGATGGCACAATTCACTGCATCTTCAAATCACGGCTGTCAGAAATCTGAAATCGGGTGTCATTTACTAAGCAAAATGTTACTGTCGCCAAGCCAAAGATGTTGTTGAATCCGGCAATCAGGTCCGCACGAGACTGTCCACTTACGTGCTTGCAGTGAGAGCGGAATGCAAACTTTCCCTGGTAGATGTCCGCTTGCTTACCTCAGGACACAACTTAGTTTCAGTGTCTGAGAATCTAAGCAAGCCGGATGACTGGGTATCGCGTCTACAACGGGGAAAAGCAGACCTCGACAGAGGATTCGGTCAGTGGATTATTGATTTGTCTGCCGCCTAACAAGAGCTGCTTGAATGAGTCAAGAACACGGCCAAAAATCATTTTCGATTGACTTTATTTAAATATGTACTTACATGAGAGTTTGAAACGTCGGAATATTTATCAACCGGGTCCAGAGACGCCTCCACAACTTCTTCTATTGAACTGCCTGGGCATTGCGTGCTTTTTATTAATGTGGTTTTACCGTACTTCCGACGTAATTGCTAGGTAAAAGTCAAGACACGTGTTTCACCGATATTCTGCTAGGTGTTCGGCTCATCAGCGAGTCCCGCAGTTTTCCACGTGGTTTCTGGTATATTTACTGCAGAAAAATACCAAACAAATAATTTCGAAATTAATAAGAGCATGATTTGAAGTCAAATGTCCGGGGCATGGCGTTTATGTATATGAATATAGATGCCTGATATGTTTATATATGCATATACGTGGTTTGTTCGAAACAAGTTCTCAGAAGAGTAAACGAGCACATTTGTAGTTTCGTTTATCGGACATATATTCATGACCACTAGTAAAGCTGTTAACTTTATGAAGTTTGAAATGCAGTACAAAAACAAGTGAATGTCAAAGAATACCTAATGGAGAAAATGAGCCAAATATTTTATAAACCAAAGCTGAACACCAAGTTTTTAAAATTTACGGATAAGATTTCTGGGCTTTAATTTATGCATCATGTTTCTGCCAGTCCGTAGCGAGTTCTTCTATCGCAATGATTTTAGGACGTGTGATTCCTTCTTGTCAAAAAGTAACAAATTTTTTAAGGTCTCTGTTACTATCCTGCTAGTACAAAACTGTTAACAGGTTCTGCTAGTATAGATTTAGAAGGCAAAACTGATTTGGTGCGACTGCCGAAGTTAAATTCTCGCATAAGGTGGGGTACACCATATTCATCCTAATTACAGACCAAACGTCTGGAGAGTTTTTGAGAGAATTTTATTTGAATAACGCACCACTCGGGAGAAGAATAAGCTTCTTCAGAGTATGTAGCGGAGCTCCCAAAAACCAGATGAAGACCACAAATAAGGAGGTAAAATTAATGGGAATGGAATAAAATCTTAAAACATCTTTTGCGTCATTAGACTTTAAATTTCTTCAGAATCGGCTTTATCCATTTACTCAAAAACGTCACAAATCTAGTACCACATTATTCTACGGCTAGTTCTCAACACTTATTAATAGAATTCTGCTATTTTGGTACATATAGTAGGTGAGCTAACTCATGAAATGCCAACCGAAATTCTGAAATGCGTTTACGTTCGGAAAAGATTAATTACGTAGGGTTGTACAACTAGTCAACATGCAACATAATTCAATATTTTTCGTCAGGATGTCGGTTTTCGAATGAACTTCCTCCGGCCGCATGCAAAAACTACACTCTGTAAAAAACGAATATTTATGCAGCATGAATTTTTCTCATTGATTTTCGATGTCCCCTAAAAATCCAATTATATTTCATGGGAAACATGCATAAAAATAGTCATTCCTTTGCTCATTCGGTAAAAAATTAAGCCCTCTTTAATTTTATACTCGAAAAAGCGACATAATTCGGTTTTCTAAAGGTTCTACTTGTGGGACTTCAGATACCACGAAATGGCCGTTCATAAATCGTCATTTCTCGGCATTTACCAATGTGGCTTGTAAAGTTAGCAATATGTATATATATATATATATATATATATCAAATCCACTGAACCCTATATAGTCCCCCGTTAGTACCGTATAGAAATGTGTGGTTTTTCCTACGCGTAAAATATACGGCTTGTAATTTGGAAACCCTGAATCCAAATGTCACGGTAGAGCGGGTTCAAAATTATTCGGGAATTAAAAACGTTTTTTAAAATCAAATTAAGCCCTTCCTTTGAGTATGAGATTGGAAGAAGACGTAATTTTCTACCGAATGCGTAAAAAAATGAATATTTTTATGCATGTTTTCCATGAAATATAATCGGACTTTGAGGGCCATCGAAAATCAGTGAGAGAAATTCATGCTACACAAATAATCATTTTTTACAGAGTGTAGTTTTTCATGCAGCCGGAAGGAAGGTCATTCGAAGACCGGCATCCTGGCGTAACTGACACATTATAGAATTATTTAACAGGCTGACTAGTTTTACAACCCTACTCAATTAATCTTTTCGAAACGAAAGCGCATGTAGGAATTTCAGTTAAAATTTCCTGAGTTAACGCACCTACTGTAAGTGCCAGTGATAACTACTTGTGGTATTATTTGCCGTTTTAGGAGTCTAAAATTTTAAAACGAGAAGGTTTTCAGGAGAAAACCTCATGAACCTTTCGATTACGCCTAAACGTCCGGCAGCATTGAAGCAATTGCTGCAGGGCAGACTAAATTGTATTCTAAGTCAATGCTTGAAAAAAACGAAGAACAAAGGTTGTTACGTGGCAGAAATGCGGACTATGTCTCCAAATGTAGCTGCGATTCCAGGCTGATTCAGGGTAAATATGGCAGATTATTTTGTGGGACACGGAAATGGGTGTCTGCTGTATCACATGCGGCCTTGCGCCAAATTCTAAAGGTGGGGGACGGAGGTTAAGTTTAGGACATCGGAATAGGTTTCGTCCGGGAACTTAGCGCAGGACCGCCTGTCCTGCGTGACACACACATTTTTTTAAAAAAATATTAAGGTGTTCGGTAAGTAACAGCAGTTGTTGCCACTACGAAATATAGGTCAACCAACTGTTGCTTCTCTGATGACTGGTTTTTGTCATCATTCATCACAACCTTTTTGGATCTGCTTCACCTCAAAGTCCCAGAGCCTTGCCGCAAAAATGTAGTGCGTTACCTTTATTTAATCACAAACGTCCGACGTGAACTGGAGAAGACATGCAACGAAGGAATTTGGGTTCAACATCAGCTTGCAACTTAGATTTGAATACAATACAGCAATCTTCAAGCAAGAAATAACAACCTGCCATTTCTACATCGCGCTGTTAACTGTAGAAGTAAATGCGCTTTGCGTCGCAATGTGAAGGCGGTGTCAACTTCGAACTTTGAATCCCATCCTCAGAAATATCTGCTGTGTGTTTTAATGAAGCCTAAAAAGCACCACTCATTTTAAACTACTGGAAAATGGCATAATCATGTCGGTTGCGGATGTCCGCTGAAGACAGACCCCTCGTGTACAATGAGAATTACATCTGATGTGTCCTGTATTGGAGGGTCATACGTCACCAACGAAAAAGTGAAATCGTTAGGAGGTGGAGTTCCTTTACATCCTCCGCATTCACCTAACTTAGCACCCAATGGACTACCATCTGCTTCGATCACCAGAACGCTTTTTGGCAGGTAAAACATTCAGAAATATAAGGGAAAGTTGGAAACAGGGTTTACGCTTTTCTGAAATGAGTCAACCTTCTTTAATCATAGCATCACAAAATTATTTTCCCTTTAGGTTTCTATCATTGGCCATGATGGTGGTGATCAGGTTTTTAATTGAAATATCCAGACAGACGTTATGTGCATTCGTTTTTATTACCTAGTAAAATACAATTGCTTTCTGAAAACCCTAATACATACACGGACGACGTGATAATTCCGACATAAATAGGGCAATAATTCTATTTTTTTCTTTCTGCGAAAATACTAACCTCTGTTGTAAGTCGAAAATCGACGTCATGTAAAGCTCTTTGCAGAAAAAAGAATTTTTAGGCGATATTGCCCTATATGTCTGCGAACGTCGCCCACTGACAGACAACAAGCTCCTGTATGCAGCTATACCAGATGTGATTGATAATCAATGTTATAGCTCAATTTGAGACCTTTCCCTAATGATGAAATAATCAAGCATGCGCGCTTTTACTTTTGACGACGATATTTGGCCGTACATGGAACAAAACGTTATCGAGCACTTCGAAGAAATCTGAAAAAATTGATAGAATGTTCATGGCAACAGCAGTTTTGTAGACTTTTTGGCCTATAGCATCCCTTATCGTAGAGCAAACGTTTGTGGGCCTGATAAAGCCCAAGTTCTTGGCATCTCGCAAGGGATACGAAACAAATTTTGACGTCAGCCGACTGCATGATTTCTACAGACATAAAAAGCCATTGGCTGAAAGAAGGACGGGCTTCCATGCTATCTGAATAGATTAAGGTATGGTCGGTAGATCGTTCAGTAAGGAGGAGGACGGGCTTCCATGCTATATGAATAGATTAAGGTATGGTCGGTAGATCGTTCAGTAAGCCTAGGTAAATGTGTTTAGTTTTATCTACAAGCGAGTTTTTCAAGAAAACCGACTACAACATTCATTACCAACCTTTTATTCTCTGTAGTAAGGCTTTAACACCATATTCACTATCATTTATACCTCCGCTTTTAAGTATCTTTCAATTCACAATAATTATTCAAAGTTCATATTGCCTGGCTACATTTCAGACTGCAAACTACAAAACCTGTCAATAATTTTACTGCATGACTTTAAATTATGGAGTCGCGGAACCGTCTACCGTGCGATACACAATAACCGTCTTGCAATATTGATTTTCATTTATGAAACAATGGCTCTTCGCAAAAATAATGTTTAAATGCAATCCATGTTTTTACTTCGTCTTCTTTTCGCAAGCTTTGTTTACTAAAATCGGGAAAGACTCTATATAAGTTTGTGCTTCAGACGATTCTTCGAGTTCCCGGTTTAAATTAATGCGTTAACTTATTTGATTTGCTGGTTATAAGCCTGAATTGGACGTCGACAAACTCCCAAATATTATCTTATGGTTTACAAAAGAATCAAAATTCCGTTCCAAATCGATAATTTATTTATATGTTTAAATATATTTAGCTTAAGTGCTTAATGACGTAAACTTCAGCCCGAGCTAAATAATATACGGAAATGCGCAGAATTTTGACGGAAAATTCCTTTGGAAATCTCTTGTAGTTTTGATCGAAAAAAGGTCTTACTCAATGAACGACTTTTCCCCGTCAGCTTTGGATACTTTTACAGAGTAAATGATGTCTAAAAAGAATATTTCGCAAATCTTTCTCGTTTAAAATTGTTTTTGGTTAATGGATTTACCTGAAGTGTTCGGAAATTATGAAAACAAACATCATTGTTTTAGACAAAATGGCAATTTAAATACCTGTCACGTCGACACAGATTCTGTACTGGAAAAGTCACTAATATCGCATGGCACGCGATGCCAGCCTACTGGTCGTGACAATCCGGGACATCATAAAGACTATTTTACCATAAAATCTCAGAATATACTGAAAGCACGGTTTCTTTTTAGTATAAGCGTGACTTTTTGCGTGCTTTAGCCTCAGTTTAAAGGCCTTTGCAACATAAAAGCTCACATTAGCGTAATGGTACGCTATACCGTGCAGGCTCCCGTAGGTCAGGTTATCTTACCCAGGTTGTTTTTTTATGAAAGTCCCATCAACAAACGTCAAAACTGTGACGCTAAAATGTATGTTTTCTTTCAAAAGACGAAAATAATTTAAAATAGCCGCTAATTGGTAGACTACAATATTCAGTGTGTTCGAGTCGTCAGGGCGGACGGAGACCTCACAGGCTCATATCGGGTATACACTAGCGTCCAATGGCATTTGATGACTGATGACTATGAAATAACAAGCCATATGTCCTTGCCTTCGTCCATATATCTTGTCAACTTTTCCTGACAGAAAATTGGTCTAATGTCGTGTGTACGCAAACCACACATGCCGCGTTTTTTTGCTGTACCTGCGGTATTGGTGAATAGCATTCACTTCCGTCTTCAAAATGAGAACATGGTCTTTTTAATATGGCGAGTAGACAAAAAGTCTAAAAATGTCAGCAATTGGTACTAATGCATTTCACGAATAAAGGCGAACGTTCGAGTTCTAGGTGCATGTATACGTAAAGAAGAAAAATAATCGGCACCAACATAATCGGGCTGCGCAACGAGGCGACGCCTTATTAAAATTTGGCTGCCGACACCCACAAAACGGGTTATGAGTTTGACTTCACAACCACCAAGATAATCACCCACGCCGGAAACAAACCAGGCCGAGAATTGATTGAAGTCTGGACCACGGATGAGAACTCAGTCAATCAATTTATCGATCTGGCACCGACGTACAGAGCCCTGCACAGTCACCTCCAGTCTTGCGCTGCCGGTCTATGACTGACTTACACCGCCTATAACTGCCCTTTGTTCTATTGTTGCTACTGTCGCTGACGATGGACTCCTGCACGATTTCGAACGCTCAGAACAATAAGCAAAATGTTCCGATGCCCGACTACCCTTCTTCCTCACTAACGCCTTTCTCCAAGTCATGTGTAGTGAACTTGTGGAAATTCAAAAGGCTCTAAATATGAATAGATGAACAGTGCAGGATGGTTTTCGCGACCGTAGCATTCCTCAAGTAATGGCGTAAATCACGAAGAGGACATTTTTAGTTGGTTAGGAATAGCGAAATATTTACAATGACTGCCTGGAAGAACAAAACGTGAAATAAAACACATCAAGAACAATGGTTTGTTTACGACTCCCGAAAGCGCAATAAATGTTGGCTACAATTTTGGGACGCATAATAACATCCATAATAAAAGGCTATAGTGATCTCCTCTATCCAAAACGATCGCAAACACATTAAATAGTATTTTAGAGACGCATTTTAATGGCCGACGCAAGGACTGTTAATGTCAGTTGGGCTCAAATTCATAAAAATTGTTACATAGTAACGATGCAGCGTAATAAAAAAACCGGAGAACCTTTGATCAGGCCGAAACAATCGAGCACATATTAACTAACAAAAAACTTTGCCAACCAGCCTAGTCAACTGCACACCAAACACGACGCTAGAAGTTCACACCTGACAACAAACGTTTTTTGGTCGCAGGAGCTTTTTTACTGTGTAGTCTGTCGTTACGCATAGAAATTAAATCATCACAGGGAAATATTTTCGGACAAAAATTGGAAATATTTGCCGGATTTTTAAGCACGTGCGGTTGCAATCCAGCATGTGTTTTTATTTTGATCTTGCGCGAAATTTTTGTAACGTTTGCAGCCGAAGGATTTCAAATGTCGTTTTCACTTACTAGCTGTGATGGTTTAAGTTCCTTGGACCGATACTTAATTTTGTGACAATAGATTGCTTTTTCGATTGACTGCCCCGCTGGAGTAAGGATAGCGTCTGATAGTCTATTCGAAATTCACGGATTGTCTTTGGAAGTGACAATAAACGTTAGAACGAGGAAGAGGAAGGGACTACAACACACCATAGTTGTATTGGCTCGTCTTTTCCAATTAGATCAAACCCTTAAAATCTGACAGGATTTTACAATAGCTCGTTGACGTACGTGTGGGATGTTGGCGTTAACTAGGAATTCATATGACATAGTGGACTGAGTACGTGTGTAATTAATCCAAGGCACTGGGAAGAAAATATGCCAACATGCTACTTCTTACATTTCTGAGTGAATTCTCCGTTTTAATATGCCTAATGTATGTTGTCCTTTCGGTTGTGACAAGACTATCAGGTTTGTAAATGCAAAGCGCGGGCCTAAACTAAAGCCTCGTGAGGACTTTCGCGATATTGCATTAGCTTAGAGATGGGCACACTGGTTTGGGTTATAATCGCCAGTCTTTAAGATGCTTAAAAGTCACAAATCATGTATGCTGTATCAAAAATAAAGGTAAGGTGCCTACTGCGGTCCTAGTATTTTAATGAAAATAATGTTTTGCTGGAGTTCAGTCTCAGATATTTGGAATTTAAGTGCGCCCTTCCGTCAGCTTTACCCAGAGCCTCTCATTTGTGAGCAGATTAAGGGCGACACCTCAAACTCTTATAATGTGCTGTTCACTTGAAGAGAATTGTTAAAAAGGAGGTTAACGACGGCTAATAATCCAGAAAGGGTCATTTCAGTCTCCCATATCTGTTTACATATACCACACGCCGCTGTGCGGCTGCTGGCGGGGCTCAAGTGAGAGCTCCCATGCACATCGGGACGAGTGAGTTCCGTAGCGCGATCGGTGAACGCCTATCTGTCATTGTATACACCCGATCGCAACTGACAGAACACTAAGCCCGTGGCTCGGTGGTTAGGGGCGTTGGACTTCTAATTAACAAGTTGTGGGGTCGAGACCCAGGTTTTTCGCACTTCGGGGTTGGGTATGACTGGCTGCCCAGTCTCCCTGGTTTTTGTCGAAAATGCTATTTCGCCGATGAAACAGGTGCTGACACCTTCTTCTCTGCTGCCTGTATCATCTCGGCTAAAACTGAGATTGTCCTACATTTCCAACCTACCTGACTTCTAGTTTGGTGGCCGTCAGAGATAGAGTTTCCTGCATATGAGCAGTTACAGTCAGTGACCAATCTTATGAAATGTCAGCTGAACTTCTGAAATAGGTTACCAATTAGGAAGGATTATTTGTAGTGTAGGTAGGTAGGCTGGCTGACGAGGGATAACAAGACAGAAGTGTGCATTTCGATCTCCCTAGTCTTTGTCAGCAACACCACCCTGCCTATACTTTGATTGAAAAATGTCAAATATAGCAAAACAGCAGACACTAGGACTACTTTCCAAATTATTACAACGATATTTTATATGGGCATCAGCTACTCACCAGTCTCATGAACTGCAACAGATCCATAGATTAGAATTTGGCCTTTCCACTTTATCTGCATATCCTATCCAGAAAAGTTTGCTTGAGGCTTCACAAGCGCCAAAGTGCATCTATTCCTGCCCGCCCCAGTCAACGCGAAAGTTCAACATTCGTTATTGGTACCTCACTGCGACAACCAAAAAGCAGTGGAAATAAGCCGTCGAGGGCGGTGAATTCCGCCCTCTTTGCAGACTAACTCTGAACACATATTTGGACCAGATGTGGTTAGGTAGCCCCACCTGATGTTAACAGACCCCAGCCACCTGTAATACGGGACCGGTGCTAATGGGAGATTTTACAGGTAAGGTCGGGGAACGCAATGGCAACGAGTTCTAGCAGCTATATGCAAAAGAAACGCCATTGGGAATGCGCGGCTGTACTGTGAGGGGTTGAGAAATACTTGCCTTACCCCTAACCCCAACCCCAACCCTAACCCCTGACCTCAGACCCAACAGTATTGTGTCCATCAGGTGGGGCTACATAACCACATCTTACCCTTTCTTCTCGAGATGCCTCGGCAATATAATGATTTCGTTCTTTGTTGACAGATTAGGACATTCTGCGTTGGGGCAGGCAGAGTGGTTCAGTCTGTTTTCAAGAGGTTGCGGTGTGCCTAACGTAAAAGATAACCTAGGCCAATTCCTACAGAGTGCTGTACGGTGGGATTCCCCTTATAACTGAGTCCCACCCTTTTTTCAACATCGTTTTCTTCTCAGGTTCATGTTGTACTATTAGAACAGTAAGATCAGACAAACGACGCATTTCAGTTTTTAGCTGTTTAGTTTTACTTGTTTCGTAAAAACGATCGGTGCTCGTCCCTCAACCATTGTACATTCCCTACCGCAGCCGACAGAGCATTGGAGCTATTGCTCTGTGGTTAGAAGCGTTTGACTTCCAACTAACAGGTCGCGCGATCGAGCACAGGTGTCCCGCACTTTGGAGTTGGGTATGACTGGCTGACGACGGCTAATAAACCAGAAATGTTTATTTCGATCTCCTCAGCCTTTGTCAGTAATATCATTCCTCCTATATTTAAATTCAGTAATGTCCCAGATAGCCAAACAGCAGACACTAGGACTAATTTCCAAATTATTACAACGATATTTTATATGGGCATCAGCTACTCACCAGTCTCATGAACTGCAACAGATCCATAGATTAGAATTCGGCCTTTCCACTTTATCTGCATACCCTATCCAGAAAAGTTTGCTTGAGGCTTCAAATGCGCCGAAGTACATCTACTTCTGCCCGCCCCAATCAACGCGAAGGTTGTGTCTATGTAAAGTAGTCGTTAGGGGATTGCGCAATAAGGGTTGAGCACGGGTGTTTCTACATTAAATTCCAGGGGAATTTGGACTAATTTTAGGATTTAAATTGGGGACGGGTATAGAAGCCCCATGGTATGGACTGCAGAGTCACCCGTAGTAAATGAGGTTCCCTATTTCTGTGCACCTCCGCGATTACTGTTGATGTCTGGAGAGATTTTGCCTGCGAATAAATATAGGACAAGCGATAAGACAATTGTTGACAGAAGCGAGCATACGAGTTCCAGGTAGCAGTTCAGAAGACGAAGATGCGATCAGTGGAAGAAAAAATTTATTGGCCCGACGTTTCGAATTCTCACACGAACCCATCATCAGAGACAATCGTAGATAAGGGCAATGGTGGCACAAGTAGTGCAGTACTTATAGCACGTGGCTGCCGTGGGACCACATGCCCACTGTAATTAACAGCTCTCGCGATCACCGCTGGGGTCGTAATTGAAGCGATGGTGGCTTGTCAGTCCGCGTCCGAGTCACTAATTGCCATGATTTCGTCATCCGTTTGAGTGTTGCTGTGACGATTGCTCGGCAAATTGACTCACTGTCACTAAGATTATTGCTCGCCTGCGCCCTGCCCACGTGAGTGATTCCTCTGCCCAGGGAAAATCTGAGCACAGAATACGGTGACGGTAGGTTATTGCGCTTATTGATGAATTGTAAGCCTGAGAACCATGACTCGAGCAGCTCGCGGCTCACGCGGTTGTCACCGCTTGCGAGGATTTCGGCATCTTAAAACTTGAAAATACGACCTGGTCCCGTCGAATGAGCCGCCACCTGAGAGCTATCGTCTCCCCGCCTTACTGCTGCTGTGCGCTCGGTAATTCGCGTCCGATAAAGTCAGATAAAAGGAAGAAGAAATCTGTTGTTTTATTATCAAAGACGTTCTTGATTCTAGCACCAAAGTTATCGTTAGTGCTCAACGTTTATCAGAGGAGGAATCCTTTTATTCAAAAAAGTTGCATCATAAACAAGCAAAATATTAGTAGTTTTTGACGAAAGACGATAATTAGTAGGCGGAGAATCTAAGTTAATTTTTTTGTAAAAATAATTAAAGAGTCGCATGTCATTGCTATGCAGCTGAGGAGCCTTTAGCGTTTTTTGGAAGCAGTAACGCAGGCCAAACGAAAAACTTCAAAGACGTTTTTATTCAGAAACTTCTGCATCATGCACTATTTTCCCTATGTGAAGGAAAATTGAGATATACCCACATTTTTTTGAAATCCACAAATAATTCTACAAAAACCCTGCGGCGTTTGACGACGCCTTTTATTCAAATCCTTCCAGGCGTTTTTTAAAAAAAGGATTTTACGTAGGCGCCATCGAACTAGACAAGAAAATTTGAAATGGTTGCTACCACCCCCTGAACCAATGCCATCTGCCAATGTAAAATAACATGTTAATTAAAATAATCTTCTTTTTCAGCATCAGAAGCAGATTGTTAGTCACTGACAACTTAAATCAATTAGTAGCCATCTTAACTTACTGTTCCACATCCTATCAGCTGCAATCTGGAATATTCGGAGTCAGCTGTGAATGAACGTACTTAATCTATTCTGATGGGAAAACAAAATACGGATTGCCTCGTACTGTCATTCTGAGGTTTACGCAGACTGCCTTGCCGTAACGATCGAGGCGTGCTACTGGGAAGGGAAAGAAAATGGGTAGGGACGGTTTCTTACATATTTATTGTTGTCGGTTAGTTATAACTCGATCGCAAGCCAAGCAGAGTTTGGAGCAGAGCTGTGATTATTCGCTGAGGTAGACACTGTGACGGAATTCAGAGGAGAAGCAAGACGCGTTCATGTTCCTCGACCTTAATGCAATGAAGGACCTGACTCACGAAATGTTCCTAAACGTTAAAAACACCCATCCTAATTCACCGGCTCGAATCTGTTGAAAGGAAAACCCAATTTAAAATAGGTAAACTGCAGTTAATTCGCTTTCGTCAGTTTACTTATTTTACTTTTTAATCTAGCAGGTGTACACTGCGTTACCGATTTCATGATATTTTGGCCAAAATTCTGCAAAGCGTTTTCCATTAGGAGGGATTACTTAGGTGGTATTGCAATACTGATTAGTCTACGACGAAATCCTAATGTATTTCCGTCTGGCCAGGATGTCGGCTTTTGGATGAATTTCCTTTAGCTTTCCTGCGGGAACCACACTCGATAAAAACTGACTACTTACTTAGCATGGATTTTTTTACACAGATTTTCAAGTGTTTCCTACAAAAATGTATTTGTATTTTTAAGCCAATCGAAAATCAATTACAAAAATGCATGCGAAATAAGTAGCCAATTGTTATTGCGTGTGAATTCTGCAGGAAAGCAAAGGAAAATGCATCCAAAATCCGACATCCTGGCAAATCCGAAATATCATAGAATTATGTCGCACGATAACCAGTATAACAATCCCACATAAGTAATCCCTCCGAATCAGGAGCACATTTCAGAGTTTCAGCCAGCATTTCGTGAGATAGGCCACTCACTGTACATGAACATATCAATATTAAAATGCCTCCTCTACGCCTAATGTGGTTCTCATTGCATTTTTTAATTGAGTATAACCTGAAAAGTGGGCCATACGAAGACACTTTGTCCTGCACTCAGAGGCTGAATCGGCCATATGATGGTGGCCCCTTCGTATTTACTTCTAGAATTTTCAATGTTCGGGGGCCTCACCGATCGTTCTTACGGAACTCACTCATTCCTTTGTGCTTTACGGGCTCTCACTCGAGCCCAACCAGCAGCCGCACAGCGACGCCTTATATAGACAGAATGGTATTACCGACAAAGACAAGGGAGACTCCCTTGTCTTTGTCGGTAATACCATTCTGTCTAGATTTTTTATCCATGCTCAGAAATTACAAGTGTAGAAAAGGGGCGATTTCACTTGGTTTTGCCGCCGTTTTTGTGAAAGGACGTTGCGTAGTATTCAAAAATCGGAATTTTTTAAGGAATAAGTTGACATTATCTGTGATTGTATTCGGGTTATTATAAGAACTTTAAAATTTAATGTAGAGCTGCGAATGATCGCTCCCTTAGATGCCTGGCATTTAGCTTTGTGTCTTTTGCTGGAATAAAGAGCAACTTCACGATGATTAGTAGAATAGGTAACTGACGTGAAGAAAAGTATGTAAGATTCCGGTGTAAATTATGCAACGTTCGGATTGACCAAGGCAAATTACGTTGACTATCCTCATCGTATGGCGCTTGTTTGGTCTCCTACGGTAGCAGTCTCGTCCAGTTTGGTTTTTAGTGAACGTTTCTTATGAAACATTTATTTGCAGGTGCATTTCACCAGATGAAAACGCAAAAACTGTCCAAATGTGGGTATTTTACCAAAGGTAGTACACGCTTTCATCAAGACAAATATGGACGCAACTCATTACAGTGGTTTATGCAATATGTCAACACTCGTGTAAAAAGACAAATATTTATGACTTTTTTTAGATTAGCACATTATTTACTTTCGGTATTTAAACTGTTTAATAGAAAAGATATCTTAAGCTTTTCTGCAGTATGGCGTGCAGCCATTGACGTTTAAATCTCGACCTTTACATACGTTCATCCATAGCAGGTAAAATGTCAACGTGCTCCTTATTCTAAGACGACATGTTATTTGAGAAGTGATCGAACATCTCAGACTACCACCCAGTTTCCTAACTTAGAGTAGTGTGGCCAAAGATCTGAAATGTGGGTTCAATCAGGACTGTAATATTAATCATCATGCAATATAATCCAGCCAGTCTGCTGGCTTTTGTATGCCTTCCTTTAAGGCCATTTGCAACAATTTCAGTCAGAAAAAATGAAAAATTAAGCAGTGTCATTTTTACAGTGCTTTTTGATGCCAATAAAAATTTAAATATACGCTGTAAACAACAGGCAAAATATGCTTCCCTGTACTTATTTGATAGAAAGTCACAACTTCTTCAGGCCTCATACTCAGAGAAGTTACAGTTTGATCTAATAAGGGCTTTGATAATGGAGTATTTTAAGACTATCAAATGTTCATCACAATAGCATCGCTTTTGTCCTTGTATAAATGTTCCCAGCAAAGTCGAAACCACTGTCGATATCCATTGCGAAACGTTACGACACTCATGCAGTATCCTCTTAAAGGCATAGTCCGATACTTGATTTTTCCTGAATGAAAGGATTGCAACTTGTATTCTAGAAATGCTAAACGGAAGCGCTTCGGTTGATTGCAATTATTCGAGAGTTTGAAACTTTCAAAACTGAAAACTAACTCTTTTCTGAGTGCAAAACTTAAAAAAGACGTAATTTGCCACCAAATGGGCGCAAAGAGGATATTTTTGCCTTTTTCTATAAAGCGTATCTTAATTTATAGGGATATCTAAAATCAGCGGAAAAAATCAGAATAAGTTAGCTGATTATTTCTGCAGACGATCGTAGAGCGATACATTAAAAAGTCGGCATCCTGGCGTGGCTGCAAAAAGTCAACTCTACAATGCCACCTAAGTAATCCCTTCCAATCTAAAACATACAATAACCTCAGTTAATATTTCATAAGATACGCCACCCACTGAGAATCCCAAGACTACTTACTTAAACCAAAGTGGACATCAGATACAAGGTTTTTTGAACCGTTTTGGGGATTAGTAATTAGCAATAAACTGGTCATATGAACAATAGAAAAGCTTAAACGCTTTAAGCTTAATGTAAAAATAAGGCTCACAGAGCCTAGTTCTGAAAATTGCACATAATGATGGCCGTCTTCAGCTCTAAGTACACATTTCATTGAGGATCACCAAGGATTTGTCGTCTATGATCAAACTGATGGTTCAATTTCTTGTTTTCTAGCTTGTAATGTCATTAAAAAATTTTGCACACCCAAACGCAAAAACCAAATACGATAGTAACAACTTTATCAAGCTAAGGAAGCTTTTGTAACTTCATTTCGGTAGTCTAAACCTGCTTTCAGCAGAGTCAGATTAAACTTCTTTCGACATTCACAGACAATTGGCTTATTTTAATCCTGTGCAGGCCAGAATCTCGGATATGGGTTCGTGAACTACGTAAACGCGAAGGACGCTGAAAAGGCAATCGCAACTCTAAATGGTCTTCGTCTGCAAAACAAAACAATAAAGGTAAGCTCTCCCTCTAGTCATGTTTTTAATTGTTTTTTACTGATCTAATATAGGACAACAACACCTGAGCACTTTTCTCTTGGCGAAATTAGACCTCTCACGTTTCCTAAGAGGGATTATCGTGCAGGTCCCGCAGAAAAAGTGGGATAGACCCGTTTATATACTCGTCTTTCCTTCAAATTAGCCCAACTGGAGAGTTTTTGAGGGCAATACGAGCAAACGAGGATTGTGGAGCACATTTCGTCTGATTAGATTACCAATTATGCTTGAGGATAAAACTCGTTAGCGAGGGGGCTTGCACAGTGCGTAAACAACTTTGAAAACTCTGTAACTACCTGGTGTGTGTGTGTGTGTGTGACATGAGTGTTAGTCTGAATAGCGTTTATATATACCTCGGAAATTTATTGCTTTCGAGAATAGTTGGCCTTCGATCTTTTAAGTATGGAAAATTTCATAACTATGACGTTGGGATATCACTCCAGGGACTGCCCTCGTTAATCCTGGGGTTTCACAGTTCTGATTGTAAACTAATTGTATTTGTGCACTGTTTGCGAAAACAATGGTGACCCTACTGTCATAAAAACCCCCAATTACGGGGATTAGAACCTCGAGCAGCACAAAACACGCCCCTAAGTTTGGTATGTCCTTATAAAAGGCAGTGAGCAGTCTTGCATGATTTTGTTTTTGTTTTTAGTCGTCCTCCGCTCGGTCGTCATAAGGCCGGCAGTTATATCGCTAGACAGTCATCTGGTCACTTTGTTTAGGGTTGGTGTACTTGGCATGGCGTAGTAGTCCGAGTGGTTCTGGAAGTTGTCGACTTCTGTAGGTGCCTTTGAAGTGGCAAATGTTACTTTAAAGGTTGTCGGATATAGTGGTAACAAACAGCAGGTCGACACAGACAAAGGCCAAATTGGGACAACAACCGTTCCCGCCTTATTTATGCTCTCTTCACTTAGGGTTGCGCCAGAAATACCCCTATGCGCACATGTCTAGATATTTGCGGCATGATAGGCCGTTTTCCGTTTGTCGTGCCAATAGCCTATTTGAGACCTGTTTGATCTTGGAGGGCGAAAAGGACTGCATCGTCTATTCTTTTTGAGAACAAACATTTTGGCCAAAGTCGTGCGGTTAAAAGGTTTGATAGCTGCAGCGTTATTCAATACATCCGTAGGGTCTCTACTGAAGAGGAGATATGCAAGATTAACGTCTACGTCTCTGTTGATTGGCTGCGGATCTGGTTACTTTTTTACAACAATACCGGCCGGGTCGGGCTTTAGCAGATCGCGCTGTGCCAAGTTTATGGTGTCCCACCATTGTCGGCTGCTTTTTGAGTGTATTCTCGTTGTGCAGTCCACATTTTGCCATGCTTGCCTACGACACTCTCAAGACATCTTACTAGTTGAGGGTCACTTTCTTGCTGTCGATAATTATAATCTAAGATATTTTGTCGTGTGAACGGTAAACTGACTACATCACGCCCAACTCTTTCGGGAGGAAGACGGCATGATCGTTGGAAGCAGAGCTTTAGTAGTTTTATGTTTCGGACCTACATTAAAATCTATCATTCTAGATAAAATCAGACGAGGATAGTGTTTTTCACAAAGGTTACACTATTAATAGGGTGCAGTTACTATGCCACTACATACCTTCCAAAACTGGCGGCTTCCGTTTCCATCGCACGCGGTGCGATAACTGGCTGATTGTTCGCAGCTGAGTCGTTAATTACCGAAATCTCATCACTTTCTTGGGTTCGTTGGTAATTTTGATTACATAAAATAAAGCTAGAAACAGCGATCAGCTGTGCCTTCTCCACGTGGTTGATTACTTTGTAAAGACAAAATCTCAGCACAAAATATGGGGATGGAAGGCCGCTGCGTTTGTTAATTGACATAAGGTCAACAAACCGTGACTTGGGCAGCTGGCGACTCACGCGCTCGTCACCTCTCGCGATAGTTTCGGTCTTTTTGAATTTGAATGTGTGGCCGGGTGCAGCCGAATAGGCCACGATTTGTGAGCTGGTGTTAGTCCTCCTGACCGTTACTGCGCGCTCAGCGGCTTGCGTCCGGGGTAGTCTTACACAGTTCCTCCGACATAGTTATTTTACTCACAACTGCACCGGCCTCCGTAAACACCCCCCAGACGTGTCCGGCGTGGCAGCTGTCCTCTCGAATCCGAGGTTTGACGCCTAAAACCTCTGTGCAACACACCACTCAGTTAGTTTATTTATCGATGTGGTGCCGGCGTACAGAGCCCTGCGTGGTCCCCTTCAGTCTTACGCCATCAAACGATGATGTTGCTTGTTCTGTTGCTGTTACCATCTTTGACGGCGAGCTCCTGCATAAGTTCGAAAGCTCAGAACAATAAAAAAATGTTCCGGTGCTCGACCACAATTTTTCTTCGCTTATGCCTATCAGCCTTATCTGATTATGGATTCGGGTGCGTGTCAGAAACAACAGGCGAATAAAGTTCTTGTTTAAATGATCCTGTCTGGTTTTTCTGGTTGCTCTCCAAGACCCGTCCCTTCACTTCTATCGGCAACTCACTTATTTTCCTATGGGTGCAAAGAGAAACCAAGCTAGAGATCCCAATCCTCGACTTTGCACAACAAATAAACTAGGAGATAAGTTCATTTGCGCGCATTTAGGGATTCTAGCCTCCCTTCTACGACAGTCTGGCCAAAACAAGTTCCTGAAGTGTACGGGTACGCTCTTTCATGTTCGTTAGTCGGCAAAAGTGAAAAATTTCATTGCAGGAGCTAAACTTAATAGAGCATTAATACATGTAGGGCTCCCGTTGGAGTTTTGCATCAAATTAAACTTCGACTTCAATTTTTTGAATGCCAAAAGCGTCATTCAGGAAGAATAACTTTTAAGTTTAACATTCAATAACAGTGTGACTAAAGGTCCAATTCCTGCGTAATGCTCTCGAAACACCTATACAATAATGCCAGTGTCCTGACAATGTATGTGTTCTTATGAAGACGCCCTGACGCAATTAGGGAAAAACACTGACTGACGAAGAACGCATCTCGCATTTTCTTTCGCAGAATTTCTAAGTTTTGGAGCTTTCCTTAGGTTTTTATTTTCTTTTTTATACGCTTTATAATACAACTCTCGCACTCGAGTCCACTGTGCAAAGGGAATTGCGCCTTTTTATCGTAGAGCTTTTTGACTCGTTGTTTAGGTAGAAAGTTTGTTCCCCAGAGTTGCGATGCCATCGGAAGATGTCGTTTGCATCACATGTGTCTCCGCCCATGCTGAAGAGACCCGAGTATTGTGATCTGCGGATCCTTGGCTGACGCTTAAACTTCAATTTGCGAAAGAATTTTGAACGAGCAATGAAGAAGATCAGAGCAGTTTGTTTATTTTTCCGAGGCCTTAAACTCGTGCAAAAGGCAGCAACAACTGAGTAAGCAACAGTTGGGCCGGTAGCCAATCAGCGACCAGTGACACGAGCCTGATATTGACTGCGCAGATTTCTTCACGTCCGCGCCAGATCGATACATTGATTGACTGAGTTCTCATCAGACGCCCAGGCTCCAATCACTTTTTCTGCGTGAATTGCATTCGGTCGGGGCGACTGTCTTGGCGACGGCGAAGTTGAACTCATGGTTTGCTTTGGAGTTGCGGACAGAGACTTGCGATAATTCGTCACGCTGTTGCACAGCCAGCTTGTGAGTTCGGATATGTGCGACGGGAGTATGCGTTCAGCCCGAACTCCAGCAAGCGTTCGAAATTTCGGAACACATTTCCCCGTTGTTCGACCAGTCTTCATTTTCTTTACACATGCATAAACCTGGAATTCCAGCATTCACTTCCATTCGGGAAGTTTTAACTGCTGGCATCGAGCAACTATCGAATAATGTTTGCTGCACTCAGCGAATAGTTTTCACTGAACCGCAAGCATGTCGAAGTGAGCACTTCTGGTTTATCTGATGAGCTTAAATAGTTTAAAATCCCTTAACAAGGGTAGACGGACCGAGCAAGTTTGGAATTATGCCCACCAGTCTGATATTTCCATATTTATCGAAAGAACATTTATATGCTGAGGGCAGTCTAACACATACTGCTATTTCGTCCAAAAGCCGTCGCTGTTTTGATGCCATAAAACGCTTTCACTAATTTACTTTGAAATGACAACGGTTGCACACTGTTCGAAAGCTTTTCCTCTCTCCACGAGCCCGCTCACACTAATATAAGCGAAGAGGCGAGTTCCAGAAAACAGTTCAGAAAAAGAAAATGCGATCACTGGAACAAGAAGTTTGTTGGCCTGAATTTTCGGATTCTCACTCTAGTCCACCATCAGAGTCAGTCGCAGACAAGAATAGAGAAAGCGCAAAGGCTGCAGTATCTATAGTACGTAGCTGCCGTGATGCCACATGCGTACTTTAAGTAACAGCCCTCGTGATCACCGCTGGGGGTCGTAATTGATGCGATGATGACTCGTCAGTCCGCGTCCGTGCCAATGACTGTCGCAATTTCACTATCCGTGTTGGATGTTAACGTGATGATGGCTCGCAATTGGGTCCGCTGTCATTGGGATTGTTGCTCGCACGCGGACTGACTCAGTCTTGTGAGATGTACGCTGTCCAACCTCCGTTGTGTGAAATCCTAGTGCTTGCGTTTGGGAGGGGGGGCAGGTCGTGCATGTGGCATGAGCCGACAAGGTCAATAGATACGTCAGCCGCCGCGCCCATTCCCTTTACCTGTCAACTGACCGGCTCGGACAGTGACTGGGGTCTGGGAATGGAAAGGGATAGTGAGGTTGACAACTCAGCGCATTCTCCTCGCCATAAACAATCACGGTGCGTTAAAAGTCCTGCCTTGGAAGGTTACGTACTGACGGGATAACTTGGAACTCTCACTCGGCCCTGCGTTATATGTTTGTGTGTAGCGGCCGACTGGTGGTCTAAGAGTAAGGCTGCAGTAGCTCCTTCGTAATGTGACCCTAATGGCACTTCCCCTCCGTGCGATCCAAGCCAAAGTGTAATGGCACGCCTGGGTGCGGCTCCGGTCGCGCCAACTCCATCTGCTCTAGTTTGTAAAACTCCTAGTCATTTATTGTGTAGACCAGGAGGTGTGGAGTGGAACGCCAAGGTGTGGGCTCAACCTGACATCCACTTACGCCCTCTCCCGCCTCCGATCTTCTTGATCATATCTTGACACCGGGTGCAGGTGGGGGAGGAGAAGAGAGTGCGGTAGATGCTGTGCAAGTCTACTCTCACTAGAAACTAAATCACACGCCACTTACCGTCCTGCCCTTACCTTGCTGTGGAGCACACGGTAGACACCGCCAGAAACTACGGTCGAACAAGTGTTTTTGTTCCCAGCTGATAGTCAGCGTTGTGAACTGCTGAATGATAGGTCAGAATCAGCTCTCTATCCTACCACCCACATCTTCTATTATTCAACTTCTCTGCTCAAATTGCCTGTTTTTGACCAATACGGATAGATCAGTGAATAAGGCTGCATTTGGACAAGCGACCTTAATGACGACGTTCAGTTAGCGAATAACAACCTTACCCAAAGTAGTCTACAATATAGGATCCGACCTCATATTCTGCCTGCTTTTTAGAGAAAATTAATAATTTTGGCAATTCTGGTGAGGAAAGAGTCTTACCTGGGGCAGTTGGGGGAGAAGGGGGGGGGCAGGCACTCCCATCCATTCCACTTCCGTTTTGCATATTGTGCTCCACCAGAGGAACGACATAAAGATGAACCGGTTTCGCGTGCCTTTATTCCACACCATTGCTTTTGTCTTCTGCCTCAGTTCAATGAAAACAATAGCGCCTGTCTGCCAATCCTGCTATGAGCTGAAACGAGCGATTTGATCTAAAAAAATGATGAGATAACATTGCACAGTACTCCTGCCTGCCGTTTCTGTGTTTTGCGGCTAACTATATGCATGGGAGATCTGTTCTCTATGTTATGATCGTCACCGCAAATTCAGGTTTTAGGCACAAACCAGTAACTTGACTTTGACATGCCAGAACTACAGCTCAAATAACAAACTTAAAAAAAAAACAAACTTTGTAGTGAGGTTTTTGGATCGAAAGAAAACTGGATAACGTTATTGCGTTCAGGTTATCGTGGCCTGGTTTTCCATGAACCTGCATTATTTTGATAAAAGAACCAGTTTCACTATAGCAAAATAATCTATTCAGTTTCGATGGCTCTTTCGACTAGATAATTGTCATTTCCGTTTACTAAGCTCGGAAGATTGGTACTTAGGTTTGATTGGCCTGGAAGAGACTCAGGACAGTTGGTCTTCACCACTAACATCAATAAGTGTCGAAACTCGTGAATTTCTGACCAAAATTACTAACCTGCTTTGCAAAGGAAAACAGGACCTAGGTGTGCTTGTGAGGCTATTTATCTAGTACACAAGTTAGAATCCATGTTACGCTTTCATGGTGGATTTGCTTTCTATTCATATAAACTATATTCAACCGGAACTCCCTTAGTTAGAAGTTTTTGTTACTGAATATCGATACCAACGTTGGCTGTGTCTTGATTAATACAGTGCGTGACCTATCTCATGAAATGTTGGCTGAAATTCTGAAATGCGTTTTCGATTAGTAAGAATTACTTGGTCGCGGTTGTTATACTGATTATCTTAAGGCATACTCTTATAACACTTTTGATTCGGCAAGATGTCGGCTTTTAAATGCACTTCTTTTTAATCTCCTGTAGAAAGCGTGCTCGGTAAAAAATGACTACTTAAGTAGCACGCATTTTTCCCATTGATTTTCGATGGTCTTGGAAATTCAAATATATTTTATAGAAACCAGAAACAAAAATATGTTTTCTTTTAGTCAATCAATAGAGAATCACGTCTTCTTTATATTTTATACTTAAGGAAGGTGTTTAATTAGGTTTTAAAAAAGTTTCCTAATTGTCGAATAATTTGAAGCCTGATCATTTGTTACATTAGCACTTAGTGATTACACTCTACAAGGTGCATGCATTCCGCGTAAAGAAAATCACATATTTGTCTATGGCATTAAAGAGATATCATACAGGGTCCATAAAATTTTGCAATGGATGCGGACCATGTTATACATTTCATGAGGAGCGGTGGTAAATGGCCAGGTACGATGCTATGTGAATGAACATTTCGCGGTCATAAGAAGTCTCATAATTAGAAACTTTTTTAAAACCTACTTATACTCCTTTCTTAAGTATAAAATATAAAGAAGACGTGATTCTCTATTGATTGACTAAAAGAAAAAATATTTTTGTTTATGGTTTCTATAAAATATATTTGAATTTCCAAGACCACCGAAGATCAATGGGAAAAATGCATGCCACATAAGTAGTCCTTTTTTGCCGAGCACTCTTTCTACAGGAGATTGAAAAGAAGTGCATTTAAAAGCCGACATCCTGCCGAGTCAAAAATGTTATAAGAGTATGCCTTAAGATAATCAGTGTCACAACCGCGACCAAGTAAACCTTCCTAATCGAAAACGCATTTCAGAATTTCAGCCAACATTTCATGAGATAGGTCACTCACTGTAATAGAGTTTCAGCTAAGAACGCATACATTCCTTCTAGCCATTATGCTCTTAATTACATCTTAAAATATTTCAATGTGTTGTCACTTCGTGTAATCTTTTAGTCTTTTAGTGAAAATACTGAGTCCACGATAAGTTTTTTTATACTTGTCAGCTTTTTGGGAATTGGACAACCTTTTTCAGGCATATCTGAGGGAGATGCAGTCTTCCATTGCATAATTAAGCAAAAGCAATTTACATGTCATGCATACATCATATGACTAAATTTATACAGGCCTCGAAAAAACAATCCACCAGGTTATTGATCCGTCCTGCGGTGTACTTTGGTCGTGCGGTCACAGTGCTACACAGATTGAAGCCGTCAAGCTATTTTGAATAAATATACATAGAATTGTGTCCTTATCTCATCAGTTATTTAATCAGTTGACTTCTGCATTAGAGGCTGTATCGAAGAGTGTCCGGTAGTTGCTATGATATTTTGCCCATGCTCTATTTATGCGTCAAGATATTTATATTATAAAACAGTTGGGCTTATAATGCGTGCTGTCTTTCAGTTTCATAACAAGACTTTTTTACCTCTCAAAATGTATGCAATGTTCATAGTGATCTAAAGCCACGCCAGAGTGATTTGAGTCACGATTATCAAATCCGTCCCTTCGATATATCAAAGACTTCCGTCTACGTTTTAGGAAGAAGTGTATGTTGCCCATAATGGCATTAATGGCCACTAAGATTTTTAAATTGGGTTTATATCATGGGCTTATTTAGGTTTTTGGCCTTTGTAATACCGTTCTTTACAATGATCACGGAGAACTGAACGCAGCTTCATCCACCTTTGAAGTTCATGCGGCACATAAGCAAGATCTAAGAGCAAAGGCGCAGGTTGGTAGAGTCTCCCCGAAAAAAACATTGCGAGCAGCTCCACCGGCAACTAGCTTGGCATTAGGACAGCCATTTCTGATCCGTTTATTGTCAGCAGTTGAGAATATCGCAGACTAGGTTGAGTATGTCTACGAAATTCAAACCGCATGTCGTTTGGTCATACAGGCAGACACCAACCATTTAACTAGGCATTTGCATCATTTCAACCAAGATCATCAATAGATACCCATGCGGATGCGTAGTGAGCTGATAAGACAGCAATGGAAAATTCCACTTCTTCCATCTCAGTGGCTACAGCCCATACATATTCCCACGAATTTCTGCTCATCCGATAAGTTAGATCCGTGCACTCCGTCGCTCACATTTAAATAATTTTATTTCGACTTTAAACCACCTGTCAGTTTTTCAGACAGGTGCATTTATTGCATAAGAAAATGGACAATAGTAAATGCGCACTTCGAAGAATAATTTGTCGTTCCGTCGGCTGGCACTTATAGTGTGTGACCGATCTCATGAAATATTGACGGAAATTCTGAAATGCGTTTTCGATTAGGAAGGATTATTTAAGCGCGGTTGCAAAACTAATTTTCCTGCGGCATAATTCTATAATATTGTGGACTCGGCAGGACGTCAGTTTCTGAATTCACTGCTTTTAAATCCCCCGTAGAAACCATATTTGGCAATAAATGACTACTTAAGTAGCATGCACTTTTCATATTGATTTTCGATGGTCATGCAAATTCAAGTATATTTTATAGAAACCACAAACAAAAATATGCTTTCCTTCAGTCGTTTGATAGAAAATCACGTCGTCTTTATAATTTTTGTTCGAAGAAGGGGTATAATTATGTTTTGAAAAAGTTTTCAATTATGAGATTTTTCAAGACCGTGCAATGTTTGTTCATACAGCATCGCACTTGTCTGTTTACCACTGCTCCTCATGAAATTTAGAACACGGTCCGCATCCATCGCAAAATTTTATGAGCTCTACGTGATATCTTTTAAAAGGAATAGAAGAATCTGTTAGTTTCCTTACGGGGAACACATGTACCATGTCGACTGAAATAACTAAGCACTAATACAACGGCTGGTAAGGCTGCAAATTATTCGGGAATTATAAAACTTTTTTAAAACCTAATTATACTCCGTTTTCGGGTATAAAATATAAAGACTATGCGATTCTCTATCAAACGGCTGAAAGAAAGGATATTTGTTTCGGAGTTTTTACAAAATATATTCGAATTTTCAAGACTATCAAAGATGATTGTGAGAAATGCATGCTACTGAGGTAGTCATTTTTTTACCGATTGCAGTTTCTACATAACATAAAAATACGGAGTATTCAAAAGCTGACATCCTGTTCAATCCGAAATACATTGGGACCATGTCCCATGCTAATGCGTGTTTCAATCCTACCTAATTAAACCTTCCTGATCGAAAACGCATTTCAGAATTTCAGCAAACATTTAATGAGATCGGTCACTCACTGTAATTTAAAAACGGTGGGGTGAAGAAGCCCACTTAACTGTTGGCTGAGTGTGGATCGTGCCGGATGAGATTTAGCCTTAGCATCCATTTGCCGGCCGTTGCAGACATTACACCACCAACATCGACTACTTCCCATGAATTCAAGCCATTACTCAAACTCCGTCATCTTCTGCAGTTTGAGTGGCCGATTTCATAAAACGTTGGCTGAAGGAACGAGTACTTGAGCGCAGGTGCATAACTGATTTTCTTGCGGCATAATTCTATAATATTTCGGACTTGGCAGGACGTTAGCTTTTGAATACACTGCTTTTAAATCTCCCGTAGAAACCGTATTCGGTAGGAAATGGCTACTAGAGTAGCGTGCATTTTTTGCAATGATTTTCGATGGTCCTGCAAATTCCAATATAATTTTTAGAAACCACAAACAAAATATGTTTTTTTCAGGCGTTTGATGGAGAATCATGTCGTTTTTATATTTTATGCTCGACGAAGGGGTAAAATAAGGTTTTGAAAAAGTTTCTAATTATGAGAATTTTCAAGACCGTGCAATGCCTATTTATACAGCATCGTACCTGTCTGCCTTTCACTGCATCCATTGCAAAATTTTATGGGTCCTATATAGCATCTTTTTAAAGACATAGAAGAACATTTGATTTTCTTTACGGCGAAAACATGCACCTTGAACACTGAACTCACTAAGCGCCAATGCAATGGCTGATCAGGTTTCAGATTATTCGGGAATTTAAAAAGTTTTTAAAACCTAATTATACTTATTTTTCGAGTATAAAATATAAAAAGATGTGGTTCTCTATCAGCCGACTGAAAGAAACCACATTTTTGTTTGTGGTCTCCATAAAATATATTTTGATTTTGAAGACCATCAAAAATCATTGTAAAAAATGCATGATACATAAGTGGTCATTTTTTACCGAGTAAGGCTTCTCAAGAAGATTAAAATGCAAAGTATTCAAAAGCTGAAACCCTGGCAAGTCCGAAATCTTTGAGGATTGTGTCCCATGATAATGAATATTTCAACCCTACCTTAGTTACCCTTCTTAATCGAAAACACGTTTCAGAATTTCAGCCAACACTTCATGAGATCGGTCACTCACGCACCCGTTTCCCTTATCATACGAAAACTTATGATATGACTTTCGTCAGAAATACCTACAAATAATATCTGTTGTTTCTTTCATTTCGTCAGCCTACTGTTTGGTATGCTGCCTCACTCGTAAAACCCTCATCGCCACCATACCCGTATGGCACGAACCACAGTCTACTGACAATAAAATGAGGTCCCTCACCCCAGCTTTGCCTTAATTTTTTCCCTTTTGTAAGCATCATGTAAAAATAGGCAACTTAGGGGCATTAAAATGACAGGGACTGATATCTGACAGAAAACCTTTTTTGTTTTCATCGCCTGGTTTAAATCTGATCATTCTCATTCTTCTAGGCAGCTGCGAGACCCATATTCACACATTCGACTTCCCTAAAAGTCTGTGATATGAGGTTATTGGACTCTTTTGTTAGGCAGATTACTAGAAGGCATTATGGAGGCGCGCGAACGTTTTCCTTCGAGGATGTTGAACCCTTGAGAGAATTTGCATACATGGTTCGCAACAGAAGTATGCATATGGGCATTTTTGAGGGAGGCCAGCTCGCGTCTGGTACGCATAGGCGGGCTGCCTAGCCACTGTGCCCTTTCTCTGTTTCGTCGCACGACGCAGGTGAGTTACGAAAGGTAGAGTGCGGTGGATGCAGCGCAAGTCCGCTGTCCTAATCGCTGCATCTCCGTCTAGCTTGCTATAGGGCACACGGTGTTCATCGTAGGAAACGATGGTTAAACTGCTAAAGAAGGCCAGAAAAGCCGTCATCTTAACAATTCTCACAATAAACCTGGGTGGGGGAAGGGGAGCGAACCATAATATTTGTCCGAAGATGTAATGCACCGCCGACAATTCTAGATATTATCAAATGCCTGATGAAGATATATACCCGATCACTCGCGAACTCATTGATTGGGCACTCACTTTGTAAATTGTACTGGGTCTAAATACACATCTGTAAATCGGGTTAAACTAGAACTCGCGCCTGCATATTTGCCACGATTTTTTGATATTTCAGCTCCATGACACCACACTGTCTTTTTCAGCAGTATCTAGGAGGCCCTGCAAACTTCCTCACTGTTTGTATATTTCATCTGGCGCATGCATTGAATTATTAGATCGCACATAAGTGTTGATTCTTCACCCCGCATTTGGCTGTAGACCGGCCGAAATGCCTGCGATACTGTCCACTAATGGGGGATTCCATTTTCGTGAGTGTTGCGCAGTCATGCCAGCAGAATTTTATAGTGCAGGAGATTTGGGGTTGGACTGAGGTGTCCACTTTAAACTGTACAATGGGTCAGGCATCAGTGATCAGATAAAACGCTGGCATTGGTGTCTACCAGTAGTTGGGACGTGCACGCAACTCTTTCCAGCATTCGTTGGGGGGTGCTCTCTGGGTTGACCGCTTCAGCGCGCATGCGCGTCTGTACGGCGGCGTTGGCGGCGATTGCTGGCCCCTGCATTCGGTATCTTTGATCTTGGATATCCCACTCTGGCCACCATCGCCATCACCACCACCACCACCGCCGCCGCCTCCGACCTCAGCAGCATCGGTGCAGTGAGTAGCACGATCAGTAGATCGGCGTTCTGCCCCTGGGCAGGAGAGCAGAAGCGATCGGTGGGTGGGGGGGGGGGAAGCCGAGTGAGAGTCGAGCCAACTTAACCATCATGGACTGCAGCGATGGCGAATGTTTGACATTTACTCCTTTTGTATATGTCACTGCCCCTCTGCTCGAGAGTTGGACCCCTTCGAAGTCCCAGAATTGGAACTATTGCATGCAGCTCAGAAGCATGTGTCTTTATCGCCCCGAGAGGGCCGCCTTTCGCCAGACTGCTCTGTCCCATGGAAGTGGACTAATATCATCGTCGATGCTATCTTTATGCTAAATGATGGCATATCCGATGCCGTGGCTGCAATTATTTCCTCCCTCATTTTGAGATGACATTTTGCAAAAGAAGAGCTTAAAGGCGAAGAATCGGTCATTTATGCATTACTGTGGCATGACGGTTCGTAAGCGATTAGCACATCAAGGGTTTTAGCTGATGACGCCATCGCTGGGAAAGGAAGTTTATCGGTCCGACGTTCCGGATTTTCTCTCGAATCCATCGTCAGAGACAGTTGCAGAAAATGATGATTGAGACACAAGAAGTGCAGCATTGTCGGGCCAGTTGTCACGCGACTACATACCTACTACAGTTATTAGCCTTCGCTCTTATCGCCGCGGGTCATGTATGTAGAATGATGATTTGGTAGTCCGCATCCGTGTTGTTGGTTGTCGCAATTTCACCGTCATTGTTGATGTTCGGCGTGATACTGACACGGCAATTTGGCTCACAGTCACTGTAACTGTTGGCTGCCCGCGCCGTCCCGTGTGGCTAGTTACTCTGTTCACGAAAACTCGCAGCACATAATATGGGGACGGGACCGATTGGAACCGATTGCGGGCAGGAGAAACATCGCCCAAGCGACTCGCGACTCACACGGTTGTCATCTCTTCCAAGAAGTTGAGCACCATCAAACTTGAAGGTATGGATGCATCGGTTAAGTATGGCACCTGCGTCACTTTTGCGTCCATCACCCTTGTCTGTGACTGTCTCTGATGATGGTTTCGAGTGAGATTCCGAAACGTCCGGCTGATTAACTCCTTGATCCACTTTTTGCCTATTCTTCCTCTGAATAGCCCTCTGGAGTTCGCCTCTACAAATCTATCTGCAGTTAAAGGCTTACTGGCCTTATCTAGCCAGCCATACCCCAAAGCAGGATGGTTATGACGTGAGGTTCAAACAAGTCTGTCATTGGGCTGAATATTTTGCAATTTGGGTCACTGCCTCACACTGCCGTAGTGGTGCGGTATGATGCAACACCAACAGCATTAACGGCCGGTCTGTTAGTATTTGTGAACAACAATTGCTTGCTAATCGACATCATACGAGAATGCGGGGACCAAACAGACAGACCAAATTGCATTCTATACTGTAACCGTTACCTGCTTTTCCAACTTCATATACTGGGTCAGTTTACCAGAACGATCATGTGCTCCATGTGTACTCATCCGCGACAAGGTAATGCCATGCAAGGACTGTAAATCAATGAGGAATGGGCGCACACCGTTCTATTGGCTTCACGAAACAAACAAGCTGCGTATGTGTGGCAAAGGTCACGAACAGGCAACCAATTACCAGGCCGAAGTCGGCCAAGTCATAATTGCAGCAGGAAGGGACGACAGAGATCAACTGCGCCAGGTGCGTCTGTGCGCATGTTTGTGTTTCTGGTACCAGCTGCTGGTGGTCAGGGTTATGACTGGCTGAATGAAGGCACAATAAGACCGAAACAGTACTGTATTAATCTACCCACATACTCTGTCGTCACACCTCGCTGCTATTATGACTTCGGCCTGGTAATTGGTTGCCTGTTCGTGACCTTTGCCACACATACGGAGCTTGGTTGCTTCGTGAGGCCAATAGATCGGTGTACGCCCATTCCTGATTGATATATATATGTGAAAAAAGGAGAGGTTTTTCAGAAATATCGAGTTGCATAAGTTGTACAGCTCGATGTTCCCGAGGAATATATTCCTTTTTTCATCAAGTCGACCCGGAAGGCACAAGACTTCTGATCTACATATACTAGAAGGCTTCTCATTGTTTTGGCTATGTTTGCGCCAACTCTGCACAACAGCCGAAGGAAAGAGACAAGCATGAACGGTAGAAGAAAAAGACAGTGAAGAGTTAGACGTAAAGTGTGCATGCTGCTCAGGTAGGTTCGTACGTCGGGTCTTAGGTTTCTCGGTGTTCTACGCCCTTGCAGCTCATGGGACTTCACATAAAAATTCTTGTTAGCACAAAAAAAACAAAGTCTGCTGAAGCCGCATTTAATAAATTGCTATTTACGACAAAAGCAGAAGAAGGAGGTGCGATCGCTAGACAAAAGACTTTAATTCGTCAAACGTTTCGGATTCTCAGCCGAGTCCATCATCAGAGACATACGTAGATAGTGATGATGGACACACATGGGACGCGGCATATTATAGAATGTTTTTATTTTATGACAACATGCCTATCCTCATCAACAGCCCCGCATTCGTCACGGGGGGCACTATTTGGTGCGTAACTATTTACTCGCTCTCATTCAAGCAAAGGGGACCAGAAGGACGTCCATTCTAAAGCCAGCATCTTGGACTGGGACCATGCTCCATGCCAACAAATCAAACAACCTATCCTAAGGGGTCCTTTCGTACTGAAAGCGTATTTTAGACTTTCAGTTAGTGTTCCGTGATTAAGGCCACAAGCTGCACAGCAGCGATTGGTTGGCGCTGGATTTCTGAACTGACCTACTCGACAGAGGTGGGTCGTAAGTGAAAATGACTCTCCGTGAAAGTGCCTCATAGCCTTTTACCATATGCAGTCAGTTCCATTAGGTGATTAAAATTCCTTCCCCCTCAGCTCTGACAGCTTCCTCATTGGGTCAAAATTTGTCACTTGACATGGGACTTCTGTTTGCAAGCATCTTCTTAATAATTTTATTTAACTCAAGGTTTCCATGGCGCGACCCAGCTCGGAGTCCATCAAAGGAGCCAATTTGTACATTTCCGGTCTACCAAAGTGGCTTACGCAACAGGATCTGGAAGAACTCTTCACGTCCTGTGGCCGAATAATCACGTCCCGCATTCTCTATGACAATAACACTGGTAGGTGCAGCCAATTACTGTTTCCATTTTGCTAATCATCTAAAGAACTCTGGACAGAGTAATCAGTTCGCTGGGGAAAGCCCAGCCGCCTTCTTTTTTACGTGACGCTTAGGGTCTGAAATTATTGCTGAATTATCATGTGGTAGAATGTGGATGTTCGGAGGTTTGGCAGACAAAAGAGCAGCTGAATTCCACTCCAACGTAATTAGGTCGTTTCATTTATATACATGGGCTTCTGCCACACCCATGTATTTGCATTGCCAATGCAAATTCAAATCTGAGCCTGATTTCTTATTGGTTCTGTGCGTGAAAATGGGTAAGATGTATCACGATTTAGACGGCAGTGTGTGTCCACCTCGTGATCTAGCTCATGAAATGTGTTGAAATATACGAATGATTGTTCATCAGCCTCAGTTCGACAACAATGCGTGAACCCAGTATCTATATTAATAAATAACTTAAAGGGGATTTAAAAAATAAAATAAGTATTAAAGGCAATTGCACGTTATTTAGGGATGCCGAAGCATTTTTTGGAATGGCGGAAAGTCCTGAAAATATCAAAAATAGTTGTAAATTAGTAAGCTTCGAATTTATATATATGTAAAATCTGTCCAGGAAAAACGCTAAGTAAACACAAATGCGCAAATAAAATAACCTCTGTAGGTAATCTTTTAGGGAAGTCTACACTTAAATATCTTTTGCGAGTTAGTGCAATTTCAGGTCTGTTGGTTTGAAAACAGTCTTTATTACGAGTATAGATTCACCAACGGTTTCTAGAGCGTTCGTTATGTCTTTTATGCTGCAATACGATTTACTAAGTCAAACAGGTTTTGGCTTGATCTCATCGATAGGAAGGTTATGGGATATATGTGGCCAGGAATGTCAGTAAAAAAGAAGTTTAAATAAAACTAACAGACGAAATCTTTGGCATAGAGTTTTGTGTATATATCAAGGATTGTTCTTCCTTGAAATTAATTTGCCCATTTTGTTTTTTGGTCTACGCTGAGTTTTAGATCCGCCTGTAAATATCGCCTAATACGTTCTAATTTTCCTATTTTCCAGTCAATTGCCCATAATGACAGATTCTATATAATGTGCTTGTTAAAACCCTAAAAATAAAATACGCGTTGGAGGCATTTACCGAAGTAATGAGTATTTAGGCATCCGTTGTCATGTAAAAGTTTCTTTTGGCCAAAATTGAAGGCTCACCCAAACAAAAGACCTCAGAGTTGACTAAAATGGACTTCCACAACAAAAGTCAGCAATGATTACAATTCCGATCAATTAGAAAAACCCTTTAATAAGTCACTGTTTAAAGAGTGCTTTAGTACTATATTTCGTCGACGGATGTCTATGTACTAAACATTTTCACATGGCGACGTCAAGTAAAACTTTGACTCTTCTAGCTGCTTCGTTTTAGGTTGCTAATATATTAATATTTTTCTGCCGCAAACGTAAAATATGCTCTCTTTTTTATGTTGAATGCGGAGCAGAGTGGCCACATAAATACCAATATTTTGCTGAACCTGTCAACGTATCGCCCTTTCATTCCTAAATTGCGTATATGCAGAGTAGACTGCATGAAAAGAAAGGTTTCATATGTTCAAATCTGAAGATGACTTTTGATGATAGTCACTCTGAAGTAAAAACATAGACGTTTGCAAACGGCAAGACAACTTCAGTTTTTCTAACCAAAAAGTTGCTTTTGTGCCTTATTGCCTCACTTTCTGGCGTTCAATCGCACCAATATGCTAATCCGACTTTTATGAATCGATAAAACGCCTGGTTCTTTAAAAATAACCCGTGTGCTAGTAAACTGATTCCAACGGTTAGCATCGGTCAAAAATCAATTTTCAAGTTCGGAGAGTTATGTTATATAGAACCCTCGGGGGTAAATTACTCTCCTCTCAAAGGAAAACATGCTCCGATGCGCAACCGAAGTCTAGAACAAGTATTAGTATGAGAGAATCCCCAACCGTACCACAACGTCTATTTTCACCGAAATTTACGAACATGTTGCCTGATAAAATTACATGGACGCATCTTCTGTACAGAAGAAGGACAGTCTTTAAATGGACTGGACGAGCAAGCAAAATGTGCCACGCTAAAGATTTCCGAAAATCCTCATATCGGTTTTTGTAACCAGGCTTCATGAATTCGGTCACAAACTGCAGCGAGAGTCATATCTTGTGTTATTCGTTACCCATCGGGTGATTTAATCGTTTTTTTTTAGAGATTTAAATTGCGCCCACTAGTAGACTGGAGTCTTTCATTTAAGTTGGGCATGCATCTAGCCATTTGTTATACATACGGCTTTGATGGATTAAACGCAATTCCCAAAAAGAACAATAATTATGCCGGTAAAGCGGCCTTCATTGTTCGTCAAATGCACACGCATACCCACTGTACGCTTCTTTAGAACACTGGCTATTGTATATAAGTCCAGAATACGTTTTAATTCTGGATATCTCTGCGAATGCCAAAATAAATGCAAATAAAATATGAGACGGTCCAAAATTCTGAAAAGATCTTTTCTTACCCAAGCAGACGGACATTATGACGACAAACAAAATGCAACTCGAAAAGTTAACAATGCTTCCCTTTTTTATCGTGGCTTATCTATTAAGTGTAGAGTGCGTGACCGATCTCATGAAATGTTGGCCAAAATTCTGGAATGCGTTTCTGATTGGGAAGGATTACTTAAATGGGGTTGTTAAATTGATTATCATGCAGCATAATCCCATAACCTTTTGGAATCGTCAGGATGTCTGTTTTTGGATGCTTTTCTTTTTGACCTCCCGCTGAAACTACACTGGGTAAAGAATGACTACTTAATTAGCATGCATTTTTCCTATTGATTTTCGATGGTCTTATAAATCCAAATATATTTTACAGAAAAGATCACATTGTCTTCATATTTAATGCCCGAAAAATGTATATATTTTGGCTTTACAAAGTTTATAACTGTGATATTTTTGAGACCATGCCATGTCCATGCATGCAAGACTGCTCATGTTCGTTTACTAATGCTCCTCATGAAATGTACAACACAGTCGGGATCCATTGTTAAATTTCATGACCTCGATGTAATATCTTCTTAAAGGCATATAGGAATATATGATTTCTTTGCGCGGAAAGCATGCACCTTGTAGACTGAAATTGCAAAACGCTGATGCAATGGAAGATCAGGCTGAAAATTATTCGGAAATTTGGAAACTTTTTGAAAACCTACATACACACTTTCCTCGGACGTAAAATGTGAAGATAATGTGATTTGTTATCAAGGGAGTAAAAGAAAGCATATACTCTCCATCCAATATATTTGAATTTATTAGACCATCAAAAATCAATAAGAAAACTGCATGCTACTCAAGTAGTCATTTTTACCGAGTGTAGTTTCTGCGAGAGGTCAAAAAGAAGAGCATTCAAAAGCTGACATCCTGGCGAGTCCGATAGGTTATGGGATTATGCTGCATGATAATCAATCTAACAACCCCACCTAAGTAATCCCTCCTAATCTGAAACGCATTCTAGAATTTTGGCCGACATTTCGTGAGATCGGTCACGCACTGTAGGTATTCTTGAGCAATGTCGACACATTCACCGATTAATTCGTCTCGATAAATTCTCTACCGAGGAGGAACGTGGAATAAGGGCCGTTCAGGACTCAGTTGCACGGTCCCAGTCGTTTTCAAAAGGAGCAATAATTATGCCGGCCAACTAGCTTTCATTTTTCGGCGAATGTGCGCGCGTACCGACTATAAGCTTTTTGGAAACAGCGGTTAGAGCAAACATGTCCTTGGTATAGGCTCTAACCTAAGATGCATTTGTTGACCCCAAAAGTGATCTGCAAATACGCATAAGGTCCTAAAAACTATGCCGGACAAGCATTAGATAACGGGTCATTAATCGGCACTTTCTGCAAGGTTTGTCCACGTACAAGCGCTTGATGTTTAAAGTACGACCCTTAAAGTACCTTCTATCGTACCCATGAGAAGAAAATCATACTTTAATTCCTGCTTGCAATAGCAGCATTTGCACATAAGCGAATGATCTGTGAAACGGTTGAACGTGTCAAAATAACCTCTTCTTACCCGGAGCAACAGAAAGTACGACGACCAGTAAAATGAGACGCGTAAGAAATTGTTGGCATTGTACAACGTGTACAATATCAAACCGATTTAATGCTTGCTGAAAGCGTCTTTTAACGATGCTAGTCAACGGTCAATTGTCTCGCGTTGGCAACTATTCAACGGTGCAACAACGCCCAGTTCTCGGGCAAGGATTCTTTTGTATCTAGCACACTTTAAGTTGCCTAGTCATTTGTCCGGCGAAAACGTCATTTGACTTCAATAATGACAGAATATTGTCTGGTAGTTGAGTTTTTTGAAACAGGTTTCATATGAGATTAGGGCTAACGCAAGATCTATAACAAAAAAGGCCAGATTTAGGCAAAATCGAGTCGTCTGTTACACGTAGTAAGTTATTGATATTTAAGGGTCATGTAACTCACTAAAGTTTGTTCCGAACTTTGAAAACCTGCGAAAAGCAATCCTCGAAGGTGAAGACAGTAATGAAGGGGGAACAGAAGTATATGTGATCAAGGCTGTAGGGTGGTACATTAAGGTTGAAGTGTCATCGACATCCGGTGAATTAACTCATAGGCTTCCGATTGGCCAAGCAAAATCCTCTGGCAGTTCGTGTCTGGCCAAGGAAATGTCGTCGACTCCTGAACTGGCACCTGGAATGCGACCAGTACGCGTTGTTTCAATCATTGTAAATGGTAGACTGCAGTTTCTAAATTACCGTTAGTTTCTTACGACTCATGTAGAAATATATTTTGTTTACCTTACTCCAATAAAAAAACTAATTATTTTACATAATAAAAAAGTAGAGTTCCTCAAGGACAATCTGGAATTATAATTACGAAGGACATGTTAAAATTTTCCAGTGGAGTTGTTCCACATGCTTCCTTAAAGGATTGATCTACGACAGCACCCCGCTAACGGGAGCCACCCACTGTTGACGCGTTCATACGCAGAACGGGGGGGTGGACTGGTTTCCCCACTATCTGCTTCGACTTCGAGCTAGTGTCTGTCGTGTTGGTGATTATCAGCTTGTGAGTATTCTGCTGCATTATTTGCGATGTATGGCGCTGTCTCCCTGCCTTCTGTAAAACATTTTAAAAGCAAATGTGTACGTGTTCCTCTTTAGTATGATCTCCATGGCACTCCTATTCAGGTGGGGCCGGGGTGCGGGGGTCCTCCTCGTTCTGTGGGAACCCCCCCCCCATTTTGGGGGGGGGGGGCAGGTTGCCTGTGGCATACAAAGTTTGACTGTTTATCTTCGTCAGGCTCGAGCCCGGCTCCGTTCGTCTTGGCTCTGTCCTGCCAGCGTGTTCAGATAACTGGGGTAGAAGACAGTGTGGAAGATGATGCGTTAGTCTGTCATTTCTATAATCTAATCCACGCGCAAGTCAGCGTCCTGTGAAGCCCACTGTTGACCTTGTAGTTCGCGACGGCCAAACTGTCCAAATGTACCCACACATTGACGCCCGTGCTTGAAATTCACTTCACAAATCTCACTTGTTTACAAAATCTGAACTTTAAGTGCAGCATGAATCGATGCTGGCTGTTTCAAACTGTATTAGTTCGGTGTATCTTAGATTACTCAAAAAAGGCTTTCGAGGGAATTTAATTACTCAGAGGCGGGTGTGATGCTTGTCGTTCTACTCGAAGAGTGATAAACTACGACGGCATTAAGAGACTTTTAAGCCAGTTAGACGGGTATCGCAACTTCCATGCACGGCACATCCCAGCTCGCATAGCGGTGAATCTGGTAAACAGCATAAAGTTTTGCAGCTACATTTTGTCGATCAGTTTATTGTGTCTCGTGGACTTGTCAAAAACAATGTTCCTCTGAGAAATTTTACTGTCTTCATTCTAATCGGCATATTTTAAAACTGCCGCATCAAAGAACGCGCTTATTACTTAAATGTTGTTAAATGAAACAACTTATTTTGTATAAAAACAAGTTTTCCCGTAAACGCTAAACCAAGTTTATCTTTCTGCTGGCCTATGCTTTTTAAATATTTTACATGAAACAAAATCTTCCTTAAGCAATTAAAAGCCACCCGCATCAACAGTTTTCAATCGGTGAAGCTCTTGCTGTGGGTGCATACAATGGACAATTACGAAAGAAAAACTGCATCTGTTAATGTAAGCAAATTCATAAAACATTAATTAAAGCTTGCGCAATTTCCAGTTAGGGCTTAAGAGAATAGAGTTGATAAGATTTCTGTTTTAAAGCAAAGTGCAAACCTTTGAATTCAGTCTCGCACGTGTGCATGTCTGAGAGAGTAAAAAATGTTGTCCTCATTCAATGGTTGCTTGCATTTCGGATTAAACTATATGCTGAAAGGCCTATAGTCTCCGACATCCTCTGTGCCCATTGTAAGAAGGCCCATAGTCACTTTTTCTTATTTATAATCTCTCTCCAGGAAACGCTATTTGCCCGCCCTCTTGGAGTCTTTTTTTATAACGGATACATCACTACAACTTTGGAATAAATCCTAATGGCTGTGCCGAACGCGATGGGATATGCTACTTTGCCACGTCTATGTACCTTAAAAATTGTGTCGAAGTACCTCTAACAGCATTTGATTTTTATAGATATCTTACCGATCCGGTGGCGGTGGGAAAAGCATACGTACTTTTCTTCCATGGAGGTTAAATCAAGAGAACTTCCAAGTGTTAACTGGCTAAAAGTAATCGGCACTACAAAAGAGTCACCAAAAAAACAAAGGAAGCAAACAGTGTTTCTGGCTTTTCGTCTTCATCGGCCAACCATGAAGTGTCTCGTAGCAGAGGAGAGCACAATTTTGAACCTCGATAGGATTTTTTAATCCCCGTTTGATTCAATCACTGACTCCCGATCTACTGGCCCGTATTCTGTGAACGTCGACTTGCAATACTTTAACCCATTTGAAAGTTCATTTCATTTGCATACCTTTCCAAACTTGATCGTACAAAATTTGGTGAAATTCATACGAGTGTATTAGCTGTTTGCTTTAAAAATCGCATCCATTCTGCTGCGAAATATATGAAAAAGGGCAAATACCTTGCTCCAATGGCAATACAATGTCGGGACGAACGGATGCGGACGTGAGGGGACTATAGAGGGGGATCACATGTGCGTGGCCAAAAATGGGCTTGCTCTGAGAAGTCTTCGGAATGATGAAATAGTAATCAGGCCTACGAAGATAACTTCTAGCAACTGAAGACTTAAGTCATATTGACCTAATTGTGAGAAACCCAGCGCCTCGGTGGCAGTCGAACCCACGACAGAAAGGGAAAGGCTTTAGTACACTTAACACTCTAGTCACCTGAGCTACGAGGCCTCTCCGGAGGACATGCGTTTCATCACATTTTGGTCAAGTTGCTCGCCCATTCTACTGCAACGTCTGACATCTACCAAATCTGATACGGTAAAGCGATTGCCCAAGCAGAATTTCCTAAGTAAACCACCTAGAATCTACCAGTTTACGTTAAATAATCGTCGGAAACTTCAGTAGAAAACTAGTGATTGCTCTTAACACTTTCAGGTGTTATGGGGTTTGTGGAGGTGAGCGAATATCAGATCAACTCAAAAAACACGCGCAATAAGTTCGTTCTGTCCAATGACGGAAGGTAAAGAGCAGTGAGGGACGATCTTTTTTGTACAGAGGGCAGGTTGCCGTGAGTTGTCAGCTTGCTTGTGGGTCGAAAAGACTTACATTCAGGAGCCCGTGAGTGGAGTGTTATTCACAGACGTCTGACATGTAGTCACCAGCATGAATAAGTGATTATCTGAGTGGTGGTCACGTGGTCTGTTGTCACTTGGGCTGAGTCTGGGTCGAATGTCCACAAGTGACGACAGTGGCATGGTGATAGACCGCATCGGCCAACGCGTGCACTAGTGGAGTCTAGTCGTGGGCGACGGTGCGACTACCATAAGCTTACCGTTCCTTCCTGATTGGAGAATTGAATGCGGTCGACTCTCCTTCGCCACATTCTTGTGACCTCTGATCTTTCTTCAGACAGGGATGCGCAGAACAGTCACATTGAGGAGTAACTGCTGCATCAACCTTCGCCTGCTAAGTAAACTTGGCAATTGACGACGTCCCAGACCGCGAGACTTAGCATGTCCTAACGGCTTTAAGCGCGTCTCTGACACGGGTCAGTTTACTACGGGAAAGAGGGAAGGAGGACCTTGGAGGGTCGAACGTTCCATCTAATGTGGTAATATTTTGCCTCATTGAATGTTTTTTAAAAATTCCCTTAAGTTTATGATGAGTTTCTACAAAAAAACAGGAGAGAATGAGATGACCATTGCTGGCTTACTGGTCATCTTCAGGTTGTTGTGCGCCACCCCGAAAATTTGATGAGTTTATTTCGACCTCGGACTCTTTGCTGCTTGCTATGCGAGGAGTGCTCTAGGTTAAAATGCAAGACAAAGTGGACTAAACACGTTCCATGCTGCAACTATACTGGCAAGAAATCCCTCACATCGCCTGTGGTCTATGAATAACGTCCGCAAACTTCTGTACTAAAGCTGTCAGTGCTTTCCACTTTTTTTCGGTCGAGTTGAACTTTTGCGATTTGGATCCATTGAGGTGAAAAGAAAACTCGGCATAGTTTCCGCAGATGATTCCCACGGGCGCAGATACTTCTGAATGGGTTGCAAAAATGTGACAGACGAATGTTTCGATGTCGGATTTCTGCATGTCGTGACGAGGACACTGAACATGAACAAGAACTGAACAAGCAACAAGGTTCCTCAATGACTCGTTTCTTTATCGTTGCTGTAATTTCTATCGTAAATACTACTTTGGCAAAGCTTTGTTCACCTAATGATGTTTCTAAAATCCTGAGAATGCTGCGATACGATGCGTCTTTTATTTTCCGAGGTGTTGTGTACCCACCTTGTGGTTGCGAAACATATTTGCCATAGGAAAATAAAGAATAACAATTTTGTTAAAACTTTTTGCATGCAATTTATATTTCAGACTAGAATTCACCTCTTGCTACCACGAGTGTTTAAGCGCAAAAATCGATTTTTAATTGTATTCTACTCCATTTCATATTGCTACACAATTTAAACTAACCATTTCCTTTTCGAAGTTAACATTTTAAACAATGCGGACCAAGTATCAGGAGTTTTGGTGGATACTATTATCCCCTTCAACTGTAAAACATTTAGGGTAAGGTGATACCATACTAACAGCGTAGGTACTAGCCAAAAACCCATACACGCGTGTTTCGCCGATGTTTTGCCGCTGCATGACGCAACTGCGAGGGGTTCGGCTCGTCAGCGGGTTCCCCAGCATTCCCCGGGTGTTTTCTGGTAGATATTCCAATTGAGAAATTGTCGGGGAATGCTGGAGGACCCACTGACGAGCCGAAACCCTCGCAGTTGCGCCATGCAGCGGCAAACCATCGGCGAAACACGCGTGTATGGGCTTTTGGCTAGTGCCTGTGCTGTTAGTATGATGTCACCTTAAGCTAAAGTATAATAATAGCTAACTATCGGCAGTTAATGAATATTACTTGGTTACCCGATGTGACTGATGGATTTTGGCACAAATTTTCATGTATAACATTCTCGGTCTGTGCCTACAGACCTTGTAAATACTGATTTACTCCAACTTCGTAGATAACTTCTGAAGAAATAAAAAAGCGACAGTCTGTAAAACATTTCTCAAATCAGCCAAGATTTAAGCCGAAGAACGCCTAAGAACACCTAGCAAACGTCAAAACTCCTAAAATCAACCAATTTTTCTTATGTTCTTACTGAATGAACAACCACTGCTGCATTTCCTAGCCAAATTGTAGAGGGAATATATTCAGGTCCCTTTATAAACGACAACAAGTTGGAATTCCGATCTATAGTATCTACAGGCGTCCATGGGAAATATTTTCGGAAAAAACACTGCCATTGTGTTGCAGAGTGTTCCTTTCTAATTGTGCATGTGCAGATCAAATAAATCATGCTTTTTATTATTAATGCCTGTAGCCTTGTCGAGCTGGCCACTTTACGGAAAGGAGAGTTCTGATCTTTGCAAGGTTGCAAGTACCCGTGCATATTGAGTTTTCTTTTTCAGAGCTAGCTGACCTTTTTTCCTAAGACAAGTTGCGCTTTCCTAAGATCTTTATAAAGCACTGTCATAGTGCTCATTAAATGCTTAAAAATATACAGATTATTCTGCAGATTTTGACGGCTACATCAACAAGCTATCATAATTGACTACGTTAATAAAAAATGAAGATGTCGTTAAAAATACATACAATTCTAAAAACAACAGAGATCAAACTATTTCCCCACCGGACGACTAACTCGGGATTAACGTAGTTATCTATGCGATAACTATGTGGACAAGTGCACAACTTGTTCTTCTTTCTTAATGTCATATGATTTATGAACGCGTCGAAAATGATCACGCACTAATTAAACAGTAATGCCTGAGTGTGCAATTCGCATAAGCATCCCATAATTTTCTACCCCCTAATTACATCATGTTATCGTGCGGTGGGTGATCTGAATCCTATTTTAAGTGGATCAGTCTTGCACGTTCATCTGGGCAGTATTTTCACTTAAAATAGTGTCAAAAAATTCTCAGTAAATTCACAATGAGTTCTTTGCCTTATGTGGGTTGTTGTAGGCAAGTGCACGTTACATAAATTTTATCCAAAATTGAGGGTAACAATAAATTTTACTCATTTTCCGTGAACCCATCTCGCAAGCTGCTTTAACTTCCGCTATAATTTGTAACTGGACTGGACTCGGAAAACGCTTTTTTTGGCCTTCCGAGCGGTGTGTAAAACAAGGAGCTTGTGTAGTAATTGGCGGACATTTGTTACCTCCCCGGGGCGTTTACCTATCTTGCAGAGGTTCCAAATGAATGCGGAGATAAAATATATCATTGTTACCCAGTGGGAACTAAAGATTTTTTTGAAAAATATGTGCGTGCAAATGGATGATTTTCTTATGACCTCAAAAGAAGCTTTTTGTTATTTGTTTATGATTCGTTTTGAAGGAGTTTAACTGATAGGCCAACATTTTATTTGGAAGTCGACCAGTCGACTCAGTAGCTTTGAAAACTCTCCAAAATCTTCAAATCTCAGTTATCTCATGCCCTACAAAACGCAAGCCGACGCAACTCAGAGAAAACAGTCATCCATACAACTATGTAAACAGATACAGAACAGTGAGGGGCCGATCTCAGAAAATGTGTTCTAAATTTTGAAATGCGTTCTCATTCAGAAAGGATTACTTAGGTGGTATTGTAATGTCGATTATCATGCGGCATAATCTTATAGTATACAGGACTTGCCAGGATGCTGACTTCTGAAATAACTCCTTTTTTGATGTCCTTCAGAAACTGCGCTCGATAATAAATGCATACTCAATAAGCATGCATTTTCCTCGTTGGTTTCCGATGGTCTTATAACTTCAAATGTATTTTATAGAAATATGTGCGTGCATATGATCAATGATCCCGGGTGCTGTAAAAATGGATGATTTTAATATGACCTTAAAAAAGTTTTTATTATCGACCTATGATTCATTCAGAAGGGCTTAACTTCTAGAATGTTTGTCGCCATGCTCCATTTGGGTGTCGACCGATCGACTTCGTAGTCTCGAAACCTCTCTGAAATTTTAAAATATCGGTAGTTCCATGCCTGTTTTGCAAGTCTTAATGTACTCAGAGAGAAAGAGTATCCGTGCATGTCTGTCAACAGGTGCAGATATCGTGAGGCACCGATCTCACGAAATGTTGCCAAAGTTTTGAAATACGTTTTCGATTTGGAACATATGATTTCCCTTACGCGGAAAGCATGCACCTTGTAGACTGAAGTCGCGAAGCCATATTGCAACGGCTGATCTCACTCAAAATTATTCGGGAATTGCGAACTTTTTTCAAAACCTTAACATACATTTTTTTCGGTATAACATGTGAAGGCAACGGCATTATCTACCAAACGAGTAAAAGAAAGCATAATGTTGTACATATTTTGTATAAAATATACTTAAATGTGTACAATCATCGAAAATCAATGTAAAAAACGCATGCTAGTTAAGCGGTCACTTATAACAAAGTGCAGTTTCCGCAGGTCGAATGGAAGTGCATTCAAAAGTCAACACCCAGGCAAGTCCGAAATATTATAAAATAATGCCGCATGATAATTAGTATTATAACCTCACCTAAGTGACCGTTTCTAATCGAAAACACATTTCAAATTTTGGCAACATTTCGTGAGATCGGGCGCTTGCTGTACGTGCGTAGGGCAGACATGGGATCAACCCAACCGGCCCTCAGTTTTGGCGGACACTGCCATTTGCCAAAAAGGTTCAAAGAGTTCTTAGCCACCTTCTCACACTAATTGCATTTGAAATTGTGCACAGAACAGAAAAAAACAGTCAGGCACTGGGTTATTGAGTCGAAAGGTTCACTGTCATGCCAGGAAACTTCTGTAGTCGTTCATCCAATCAAATGCAGTTGTGGGCCAAGAAAATTTGTCGGAAGGGCTGGATGACTAGTCTGAACGCGGGTGTCCGGGCACGCAACCCGGTGAGGGGGAATGACGCCAATTTCCAGGTGGTGCTTCACCTGACAAGACTTCCACCACTCTATCAATTTTAACATGGTCAAAATTCTCACAAAAGCTGACTGTCGCGCAAGCTGCGATCTGCTTGAGTAGAGGTTTTCCGACCCGCAGCCTATAAAAACTAACTGAAAACACTGGTAGAGAGGATGAACGAATGGCAGTTCTGGGGATATTGCTAAAAAAGAAAATTCCTGAGTAATCATCACACCAAAAGTCAACAGCGACGATGACCTCAAGGCAGTTAACAACAACTAAGCAGTTAATGTGCTTAAATATGATTATGGGAGCTGCTTATAGGGATAAATATTTGGTCGCATGACAATGGCATTCTTTGACTACTAAGTCCTATGTGCCACTAGCACCATTATCTACGACTGTATCTGATGATGGAATCGGGTAAGAATCCGAAAGGTCAGGCAAATAAAAGCACTCACACGGCGATCGTGCCTCCTCCTTCTAGGTGTACCAAGACTGATGATTTTCCACTACAGCAGACGTTGGGCGTGAATGCTTAAAAACACTCATATATTTGAATATGCATAGCATCTTTTGTGGTACGCTTTGAACAGGCATAGAATCCAATAAACTTATGACCCCACCCGCGAACCTACCTCAGCTGAATGAACATTTTAAGCCCCATCCTCCAGGTCCTTTTCTTTCATGGCTCAATGCTAACCTCTTTCCTTCGCATGTAGAGCAGAGCTTTCGCAAAAATCTCAGCCCAGATTATGAGAAGTATTTGTTTATGCATGCTTAAGCATACATATGTGCATGTCTACATATACACATAATCATATGTGGCCTACATCATGGAGATCTGACGGCGTTTGACCCCATATCTGAGGCCAAAAACAGAGTTTGCACTCGTTTTCCCTTTAAACCTTTACGTCTCGTAAAATCTTGTATTTAACAATTTTTTGGCAGACTCTGGTTGATTTATTTTGACCTTACTGTGAAAAACCCATGTACACCAGTGGAATTCGAACGCGGGTCAGCAAAGAGAAGGCGGGAGTACAGTTAAGCCTCTGACCACTCGAATTACGAGGCCTTGCCAAAGACCGTCAGTTTGATCATATCTCGAGCTAGTTGCTCATGCAGCCTATAGCAGCGCACGGAATCCACTAAATCGGATAAATTAAGCTGACTGTCTACGCAAGATTTTCTAAGTAATCAATTTTAAATCCAAAAGATGACCACCAGGCTTGCGTAATTGGTAAGTGTTTTGGCAGATTATGAGCCTGGTTGTAATCTGGCGGGTTCTAGATTGATTTCTTAAAAAATCGTCCTTGGACAGGCAGCTTAATACATGAGATTTGGAAGATTCCATACGTTCCAGTAGGCTGGGCGGGCACCTAGGCCGTGATAAAATCTTCAACACTCAATGACCCCGTACAGGTTGCAGGAAGTTTGCTTTTCAGTACCCATCTGAGATTACTAAAATTTAAGCTTGACCCTTTTCTGCTCCATCCACTTTAAGCATCTGTCTGCCCTCTACGTTTAAAAGAAACTGTCAGACAACCCCTCCGCCCCTGCATCGTTTTGCATTTAGGTCTGTCCAGGGGAGTCGGTTTCATTCGATTCGATAAACGCAGCGAGGCGGAGCATGCAATACGAGAACTGAATGGCGTAATTCCGGACAACTTCACAGAACCGATAACTGTGAAGCTGGCCAGCTCGCCCACCTCCCTGTCCGCTGCCAGCACAGGCGCTGGCAGTGGAGCGGGAGGGAACGGTCTCATCGCGGCCCACCCGCAGAGCCTCCTGCTATCTGTTGACGGTCCCCTCGGTGGGGCTCCCGGTCTTCCAAACTCGTCGGCGTTTGCAGCTGCCGCCGCTGCTGCCGCTGCTGCGGCTGCTGCCGCCAATAGTCCGGAAAAGTCCCAGCAGGCTGCCCTGATGGCCCTAATGCAGCAGGTAGGACAGTCGCCTTTTTATAGATGTTCGCGTATATTACTTATATCATGCTACCTGTACGTGGAAATCACATTTTAAAGTGTCTGTAGCACTTAAGGTTGAGAACCGTCACATTTTCATACCACCAGAGGTGCCGTTTAAACGGTGCCTATTGCCGCTGATCGTGTAGCACGGTAAACGCCACAAAAGGTAGAGGTCACTTAGCCCCTATACACTTTTCGGCCTGTCTATGTTCATTCTCTCATTTGTAGACGTCATATAATGGCTTTGTTGTCACTGAAAATAATTAGTGTAGACTGATGCACCGCACGTCGCCAAATCCACTACGCAGAGCTGACATGCGCGTCGAGCACGGTTGAAATATGAATCAGCGGGCGAGATTGAATAAACCAAGTCCAACAGGAGCAGCAATCGTAGGGCTCTAATGATGGGAATGAGGAAGTTTCCGAAACGTCAGTATAGATTCAGTTTTTCCCATGCACTAGCCCTCTTTTCGTCTTCGTTTTCTTCGGAAGATGATAGAGGAAACGGATATATATATATATATATCAATCAGGAATGGGCGCACACCGATCTATTGGCTTCACGAAGCAAGCAAGCTCCGTATGGGTGGCAAAGGTCACGAACAGGCAACCATTTACCAGGCCGAAGTCGACCAAGTCCTAATAGCAGCGAGGAGGGACGACAGAAAATGCGGGTAGATTGATACAGTACTGTTTAAGGCTTATTGTATGTATATATAATGTGGTAGATGGAAGCTTCACCGATCTGGTGCTGTCACCAACTTGAAAAGTCACAGGTAAAACTCGATTTTTGGAAGAGCCTCCCCTTTTAATTATATCATCTTGGAATGCACGTTTCGCCAACTATTCAACATATATACATATGCGGACGATGGCCATCAACTTTCAGAGGCCGCCCCCGACGAGAGACGGACAGATGGATAGCAGTCGCCCTCCCTCCCGCTCTGCTCCGTCGACTACAGGGACGATCCCAGTGCGTATGCGGGCAATTAGCTTCAAAGCCGATTAGCGACTACACTCGTACAATTAACATCGTGTTAACATGACTTTTATCCAACCCCCTGTGCATACTCTCTGACGCTGTACGATACTCACCCCCGACGATGAAAGCTTACCTGCTTTTGAAACGTCAGGACAATGCAACCATGGTTCCTGAGACCGCCTCTTCTTCTCATTTATGTCCGGGGACTCGAATCTTCGCTTCTATCTTATATATATGTGTGCAAATAAGTTGATTCCGACAAAGGCAAGGTAGGCTGGAATGGCCATTTCTGACTTATTAACCTAATCAGACAATCATACCCAAACCCAAGTGTGGATCACTTGAGATTCGAACCCGGGATCTATGGTCATGGAGTTTGGGACTCTACCATTGGGCCACGAGCACGTTGTCCTGTCTGCTACGATCGGGAATATTAACAGTTTTCTGTCTATATCGGACGCCGCCGTGTGGTTGATGGTTGGGCTTGAGAGAGGGAGCACGTAAGGCACAATGAGACGCGTGAGTTCCGTAAGAACGATCGGTGGCGAAGGGTGCATTCGGATATGATATAAAGAAAAGAGGGGGCTATTCGGAAAATCGAGTTGTGCTTGTGAATTTTCAAGTTGGTGACACCAACCCGTCCTCAAACAGAATGAACGGAGGAGAAAGTGAGATTGGCGGGACTGGACAGAGAGCCACGGAAAGTTAGGGATTGAGAGGGGTGGGCACTGAGTTATGGTATACTTTGGGATAGGCAGAGGGAAAGGAGAAGTGTTAGGGCTCCTTGTGATGTAGAAGAAGCAGGGGGGCTGAGAGATTGGGAATAACTGGGCATGTGGGCGGCCGGTCAATGATGCGAAAGTAGATCAAGGGTCAGTGCGCTGGCGTTGGAAGTGTTAGGGGGTTTCGGTTGTGGTTCGCCGTGCAGCATGGAGGGCGGGGGTGGCGAAACAGTGAAATTCTACGTGGGCGACTAGGGATTAGCAGTTGTGGGGGCGTAGGAAAAAGTCAATGAGCGTGTATGTAAACCCTCGTAGTGAGCGTCTAGATCGAAGTGGCGGTTGATGATGGTCGTGCCAGAATGCCAAGCTTCGAGGAATTCTCGCGCTTGTCTGGTGTTAGCCATTGCGACCACTTCAGTACCATCCCAACTGAGGAGATGGTCATACTCAAAGTCGTGCGCAAACGCGAAGAACAGGATGTCACGTCGGCGAAGTGCTAACTTATGCTCGTTACAGCGAGTCCCGAGACGTCGACCTGAAAGACCAACGTAAACACAGAAGCAGTTGGCCCATGGAATGCGGTAGATGACATTAGTTGGTTGTTCTTTGAGCACCGCTGCGCATAGGCGGGATGCGGCTTGCGGACAGTGGAAACGCCAAAGCATTTTAATTTTCAGGAACTTGTTCCAGAAGCTCCTTGAATGTACGGCAATGAATAGAATGTCCGCGGCGCTTTATTCCCATTGGAATGGAGGCTTCGTGGTTGTCTCTGCCGTCTGAGTTAATTTTTGTAAAACAGGTCGGATATCCATTTGGCCAGAATAATCAGTCATCCTGCGGCCCATAAAAAAGCTGTTTCCACACTCTTTCCCATCAGACCTTTAGTCGCTGCTGCAGTGATGACCTACTTAAGAAAAGACTGGCTACTCTCGCTACATGCGGCGATGTTATTTCATGTCGGCTTCTTCGGCTATAATGGCGGAATTCCCTGTGGGCCGGCTGGCCGAGCTGTCATTTTAGCTTATTGGTTACTGTAAGCTCGTGAACGGGAAATTACTTAACAGGCATAGTCGATGTGCTAACTTATGAAATCTCGCCCGAAAGTCCAAAGTAAGTTTTTTACTCAAAAAGATTGCTTAATTAAAATTGCAACAATAATCACGGTGCAGGATAATCCTATAATAATTCACTTTCTCCAGGATGTCATCTTTTGGAAGAAATTCTTCTTGGCCGCTTGGAAAAATCACATTCTGGAAAAAGTAGTTACTTAATAGTATGACTTTTTCTGGTCGTTTTTTGATCTCCTTATAAATCCAAATATATTTTATAGAAAACGTGTATAAAATATTCAGCTTCTTACTCATTTGGTAGAACATTACGTCTTCTTCAGATGTTATGCTTAAAGCTAGAGTATAATAAGGTTTTCAGAAAGTTTTAATTATAAGCTTTTTTAAGATCGAAGAATGCCGGTTGGCAAAACATCTTGTCTATGCATTTAATAATGTTGCTTGTAAAGTTTACAATGGTGTTCAACTCCATTGTCAAATTCCATGAACCTCATATGGTATTCTCATAGTACCGTAGGGGAATGTGGGGTTTTCTGTACACGAAAAATGTACCCTGAATGCAAGTGTAACGGTAGGTCGGATTCACATTTATTTGTAAATTGGAAAAGTTTTTCAAAACCGAATTACACCCTTCTTTTAAGCGTACCATTTGGAGAAGACGTAATTTTCTACAGTATGCATAAAAGATTGGAAATTTTATACATGCTTTTCACAAAATATACCTGAATTTATAGGAGCACAGATAAACGATGGGAAAAGGTCATACTACTTAAGTTTTTACTTTTTCAGGATTTTAATTTTTACAGGCGTTCGTAGAGAATTTCTCTTTAAAGCTGACATCCTGATGTAACTGAATTATCCTAAGCTTATGCTACATGATGTTTAACATTACAACTCAATTTAAGTAATCTTTTCGAGTCAAGAACGCATTTTAGAATTTCGGTTGACATTTCATGAATAAGCAGATCCACCGTATCTTGTAGATAGTAGCGGTCGCCAAGGGTCGGCTCTTGCTTTTTGAGATTCATAAAAGTTGTCGAGAGCCTTATGATGGGGGTATCTGTCGTTGCTGCCATAATCCACTATCCCTGCTTTCCCGAGAATTGTCTTATTTTTTACCGAGTCGATAAAACACGCCAAAGCAAGTGAGCTCACGTCCGATTGTTTCACTAGTGTTCAAGAGCTGCATCTTAAAGCCTTCAGACAGCTACATAAACTACATTCATCCATAAAGGCAAGGTGCGGGCTCATTTCCAAATCACGTTGGGGTTTGAATCAAGAACAGTCATTGGCGTAGGAGGTCAAACAATTTAGTGAAATCTTTCATTATATCAATGGCAAAAACCGTTTATTTTATCGTAAAGGCTTGCCTGAACAGGGGATCAGTACTCCGTTAAGTTAGTCTCCCCGACTCATTCCTCTCCGATTACTGTCACATCCCGTAAGAGCATCTTTAGACTTATCTAAACCCGGTTCTGAGAAAGATAAGGATCGCACGGAGGCTGTCGAGGGTCAGCTGACGACTATTCTCAAAGATCTCTGCAAAGTAGGCCATTTGTCTAGCAAAGAGTATGAACGACTGAGACCGGTGGGCTCGACAATACCTAGAATGTACGGCCTTCCTAAAATTCACAAACAAGGGCTGCCTCTACGTCCAATCTTGGATATGAGGAATTCGCCCTATCATACCGTTGCAAAATGGTTAGTGGAAAAACTAAAGCCATTGCAAAGTTACCTATATCCTCGAAGTTTAAAAGACTCCTTTGAGTTCGTCGAAGCTATCAAAAATATGAACGTTGGCGGACGGAGGATGTTATCACTGGATGTATCATCGCTGTTTACCAACGTACCCGTGGCAGAAACAATAAACTATCTGTGTGATGTTATTCGTGATACGAACTACGCCATAGACATGCCTGTGAAAACGCTTAAAGAACTACTGACGCTTTGCACACAAAATGTCCAATTTCTGTGCAATGGTCAATTATACAGGCAGGTAGATGGTGTGGCAATGGGATCACCGCTTGGACCGTTCCTTGCAAATGTTTTTATGGGCAAAGTCGAGAAAACAAGCTTGCAAGAGACCATTAATGGCCTCGTCTTCTACCGTCGGTACGTGGACGATATCTTCTGCCTGACGGATGGTACCATCGATACCGAGGAGCTTGTCCAAAAGTTCAACAGTGCGCACCCCTCGCTTAAGTTCACTGCAGAGACCGAGACAGATAACGAACTTGCCTTTCTCGATGTCCTTCTGCACAGTCAAGAGGATGGGTCTATCCAGCGCAGGGTGTTCCGAAAGAAAACCTGGACGGGACAATACGTTAATTTCCACAGTTTTGTCCCCCTTAACATCAAACGGAATTTAGTCCAGGGATTGGCGGCTAGAGTGAGACGCATCTGCTCACGTGAAGCTATTGAAGAAGAACTTCAACAGCTGCGGAACACACTTTGGGAGAACGGATACCCAGATAGATTTATCCTCCGAAATATTGGGGAACGCGTTGAAAAGCCCACTGTTGCGACTGCGGAAAAGAAAGATGTATTCATAAGATTGCCTTTTAGAGGAGACGCAGAGAGCGAACTAGTCCGACGGCGCTTAACTACAGCTATCACGAGGGCATTCCCTGCGGCGAATTTATGCGTATGCTTCACAAACTCTCCCCTCCTACGTTTGGGAGGTAAAGACAGACTACCGTTGGAGGCCACATCAATGTGCATTTATTCATTCATTTGCTCCTGTGGAGCAGGATACATCGGCCGCACAACGAGACGCCTGGTAAAGAGGGTACGTGAACATATGCCCGCCTGGCTAGACAGAGGTGAGACCCGGTCGATTTCGAGTTCTATTCTCGCGCGTTTAATCGATACGAACCACCGAGTCGATGCCAAGAAAGCATTTCAGGTTGTCTACCGGACACCAGCATGCTTCTCTAAAGGCCTACGCCAACGGATACTAGCAACGGCAGAGGCAGTAGCTATACGGTTAGTGAATCCGGTGTTATGCTGTCAGAAAACTCTGACACAAGCGCTTTCGCTGCCGTGGCCAAAGCCAACCCCAAGTGATGAAGCCATGCCGCCTCAAATCCCTAATCACGATTATGGGTACTCCGTGTACTCAACCCAAGATCATTACTCAAAGACTCTCTTACCCCCCTCCCCTAGCCCTGACGACTAACACCCGCCGACCTTCTCATGCGGGCGGCGTGGGGATGATGAGTGTTAGTGACTTAATAGCCCTTG
>CACRXP010001140.1:58259-77077 GCA_902702965.1 Spirometra erinaceieuropaei | reverse complement strand
AGGTTGTCTGCCGGGCACCAGCATGCTTGTCTAAAGGCCTACACCAACGGATACTGGCAATGGCCAAAGCAGTAGCTATACGGTTAGCAAATCCGGTGTTATGCTGTCAGAAAACCCTGACACAAGCGCTCTCTCTGCCGTGACCAACGCCAACCCCAAGTGATGACGACATGCCGCCTCAAATCTCTAATTACAGTGATGGGTACTCCGTGTACTCAATCCAAGAACGTCATTCAAAGACTCTCTTAACCCCCTCCCCTAGCTCTGAGGACCAATACACGCCGACCTTGTCATGTAGGCGGCGTGAGATGATGAGTGGTAATGCCTTAATAGCCCTTGAGACATCTATAAACACTGTTGATTTTGTACATTTTCATTCCTTCCTGTAATTGTATTGGCCTGACGAAGAAGTACCGAATACACGTGTTTGTCAACTGGACTCCATACGTCTTTATAAGCGACATCGAAGGATGGTGAAGGAGTAACGGTCCTTATTACACACAACATGGGAAACGATCGAAATCCTGAGTTTAAATTACATAAATAAACGCATTTGAGGCGTTCCACTCCGACGTTTGTATGATGAAAACGTGAGACGGTAGAGACAGTGCGTAGCGATGACTTTAAAAAACTTGCGTTAATATAAATTAAAAATGTTTTGGAAAAGGATTTTTTAAACAATCTACTGAGCCGTGGTCATGGAGATTTTCACACCAATCCCTTGCTCATACCGTAAAAATGCACATTACGTTGTGTACGGCGTAAGGCGACTAAAATTTCAATTAATATGGATAGTCATGCCCAATTTACGAATTCTCCTTGTTGCGCAATTTAAAGAAACAGACATACTTTATTTGTTTAATCCACAATGCTGAAAAGAGATTGATATAATAGAAATTGAGCGCAAGAATATACTTCATAGATCTCCCTTCAGTGAAATGTTTGATGAAAAAATATTCCATTGTGAAAGTTTTGAGTATCCATCATGTCTCCTGTCAAATACTCTTTCAGCTTCACTCCAAAAACCGTTATTAATTTAAAAATGCACAGAAACTGCAGACGGACTCAATGGATTTTAACTTCCATCGTCTACATTGGTTCGACACGGCAAAATATTACTAAGCGATACTAAAGATATTTAAAGAAATATATTTTATAATGTATTTCTATTGGTCCAGACGGAAACTGCTGTCAGATAATTTATAAAATACAAATAGGTAACACTCTTCGAATTAGCAATGTTCCATTCAATTTTCTTTAAAAATACTGTCATTTAGTGTCTTGTGGGAATAACTGTAACGTTATGCCCTCTGATTTTAAATGTATTTAAGACCCGCGTAGTCCTTAATAAATTGAATTCTCGTGAAGAAATAGCTCACTGAATTATTCAAAAAACCGAGGCATTTGGCCAGTAAAAAATCCTTCACATTCTGCGTTCTCGGTTATGCGGGCAAGTTGTTACATACGAACTGTATTTCGCTAAGGGCTTCATTCTACCATATAAAGGTGTCAAGCGTTGATTTAAATGCTGGAAAATTCTTACCGATAATTATTGCGGACACTAGACTTCTCTGGGAATGCTGTTTCGTCCTCGTGAGGGCATGAGGGTTTTGCCACAAGGTTGTCCATGCATATACTACCTCAGGGCAACAGAAATTAAACCTTGCGACAGGAAAAAGGCAAATTACTTCTACCTTAAAAATATCGTCCTTTAACTTAAGTTTTAGGACATTGAATTGGGTTCATATTAGAAATGTGATACAATCTACAAAAACAGCAATCTAAAACTTTTTGGATAGGCATGCACATTCATTGGTCCTTAAGTATCTTAAACCCTTTTTAGGCACCTCTCGCCGTCAGTAGATTTTAATTCCTACTAAAAAGGTTTTTAATGAGAAATTATAACTCACAAAGTGCTTTGAATGTTTTAGGTGTGCAGCTAATGGGCGGTAATTATTACGTATCGCGCAGTAAAACCTACAGTCTTATAGAAAAAAGTGAATCACGCACGCACTTAGAAATATTGGAACGAATGTGCTTATTTAGCTGTCACTTTTATAAATAATTTAGCCATAGGAATCAAAGTAGTCGTTTTAGCAAAAACGTAGTTTCGTACCCATTAGAATACTTTTTGACCTTTTATGTTAAATTCAGGAGGCAACTAACACTGTTTTAGGCCATTCTCAGATATATATAAGAATACTGTCCGATTTGTAGCAGCTTTTGGAAGATTTATCCTTTGAATTATCATGTACTCTGAAGCATCTTACCGTTTTGAGCTTTGCACTTGTCTATCCAAATGTACTTTGTAAAACTGGTCTTCACGAATTGGGCGATCCGTTCGTAGCCTGAAAGCGACTGAGAGCGCGTTTCGGCCGAGGAGTTTTCTAAAATGCATGACGTTGGATAACTGAAGACTCGGTAGAAAGGAAGTTGGTTCTAACTAAAACAATCAATGCCATTGTTCAGGGACCTGTTGCGATTTCAATTGCCATTCCGGTCGAAAATTGAAACACACCTTCTTAAAGAACTACATTAACTACACTTAATCGACATTTTAAGGGTTGCAAATAAAGCACTAAAAATCGAATGTTCATCCTGGCGTGAACTCTGTTTTCCTGATGTTTCGTCGCAACCAATCAACGACGTCTGTAGAGGTCAGACCCAAATAAGGAGAACGGCGCTAGTGGCAGGTATCACTTAAGATATAATTTTTTTTCAATCCGTCAGTCAGTTTATACCAGTCCACGAAACTCCCTCCAATATTTTGATTTCTTTAAGAGCTAACCAATAAACCTATATCTCAATGTAGCTTTCTTGAGTTCCGTCGGATCAGCAGACTTTAAAATGAGTCAAATTAGGACGCGCATCTTGCAACTTCAAGCAATATATTTTTTTCTGTGACTCGTTGAAACATGTTGCCTAAACCGATATGCGGCTATGGAATTTTAGGGCTGTTAAAGGTAATTTGAATGCGCTTTTCCTATACTAATTTGAATGTCTAAGCATTTTCCGAAATTAAAGTCACTTTAACAAAGGCAAAAATCAATTAAGTTTTTCGGGCGATAAGAGAAGTCGATTACAGTTCGTTTTTTTATACAAGCTTTGTGTGAATAGGAAAGAGGAGAGGAGACAGTAAGTGATGATAAGGGTTAGGTAGAACCGTGTCACAAGAGCTAAGGGGAACGGGAGCGCGGAGACAGACATGCAATTAATCGATCTTTGACCACAGTAGACGTGGAGCGTCAAAAGGTTATTCTGCGCTCACATGTCCGGCCTCCGTAGCCTGATGGTAGTCGCTTCTGTTGTTGCCAACACGCGCTGACTCGGTTGCTTAGGCCAGTTAAGTGAGACCTTGTATATCACACAGAAGACTTCTTTGGGCTCCACACGATGCCCAGAATCAACCATGTGTGCGAGGATGGAGCTGTGTAGGCTCTTTACTTCACCCTTCCTCATCCATGCCAGCAGGCGTTCTCGTATTCTTGTGGATGGGCGTCGACTTGTACGACCAGCGGAGCCTGCTTCATAGAAATAAGTAAAGGAGTGAATGCACATGGCGGTGGTCTGACCTGGTAGTCTGCCCTTACCTTCCCTGCGTAAAACGGAGTTGGTCGAGAACCATATTTGAACTCTTGCTCCGGAAATGTCCGTTAAACGGCTTGCTGAAGGCGTCTTCTCGTTTCACTCGCCGCGTCCTCCTGAAAGAGAACTTTGAGAAACAGAGTTTTCTCCTTCGCCGTCGGTATGATGAGTTTTACCAATCGTTCTAAAAGATTCCTTTAAATATATCTCTTGGGTTGCCCCTTCTCACGAAGCAGGTTCGGCATTATTCTAAGTTATTCATTAACGCTATCTGCCGAACAGTGTTTTATAGCCCTTTGCGCCAAACAACGGAGTAGATTACGTTTCTGTTGAAGGGGTGTCCTTTCGATAGACGCTTCTTCTGATGCTGCCGTCAGCTCTTCTGCTTAGAAAGACGTCTATGAAAGGCAGGGATCCTGTCGTTTCCACCTACAACGTAAACCTGATGTACAATATCCAAGAGGGTGCTTATGTTGGAGACGCCCCGACCAGGAATGTGTGGAAGACATATATTACAAATGCAACTTCACTCAAATTGGCTCAGAAAGTAATTTTGTTGGGTTTCGCCTGATCTACTTTGTCCCCTTAGGATTTGGTACCGCTTCTGTTGAGTAAGCATCCGTTCGTTAACATATAAACCATGCATGCTTTTGTTAGTAATTTAATGAATTTTCGGCAGTAGATGTCTCCTTGAATTTTACATATTCAGCCGAGGAAGCCATTTTTGTCCACGTTTGTCCATTTAAACGATCCCTAAAACATGGGTTGACGGTGATTAATAGTTAAGAGTTGACGTCTTGTGATGCCTATCTTTTGAATGCATCGAAAAGTCAAAATTCCATCGTGCTCGACCGTAAAAAAATAAACTAACAGGGCGCAAACAAGGTTGCTTATCGATGTTACCTGCTGGCAAAAACGGACTGGCCAAGTGGCGTTGATAGGAACTGAACCTCCTGCAGATAGGGGCGTCTGATAAGATTTTCATTTCCAAATGCATTAATGTAAAGGAGTCATATGGCATTGAGTGGGCTGGTTCACAGGGTTTTAGACGGCAGGGTCCTTGCCAGACTAATGTGCCTCTAAAATTATCTTAAAAATAGACCAAAGGCAGACAATGCGTATGCACACATTCGTTTAAATTAATATGCCACGTTCTACTACATACTGTAAATATCCACCGCGTAGTGTGTTTTCTTTTCACTTTGGCGTAAAAAGAAGCTTGTGCACCCAGTATACACCTTTTGAAGCTTCGCTGTAGCAATGCAATGCGCGAATTTTGTTTTTTGATTTACCGCCACGCTTTGAAGAATGTAGCTGACATAAAAGTGCACGCCGACCACTGTATTTGCTCTTAGGAGAAAGTCACCTAATTAATAACTAATAACCTTGGAAATTTTGAAAAAATAACCATATATTTCCGAAATTTGTTTTCCATTTTCACGTCGTTACGGCGGGCACAAATGGGATTATGGCCTATTTTTTATTTAGTTTAGACTTGTGAGTTAGCCTTGCCTTTTAATTTTAAGATACCTACAGGACTAAAATGACATCTGGCTTACCTAATAAGAGTTCTGCTAAAAACATATAGCCAGGCCATACGACACGGCCTCCGAGAGGTTAGACTAAATTACTAGAACCGGTTTTACTGAGTAGTATATCAAGGAGCATTTATTTTTAGTTGCTTTCACAGTGGCTGTTTTCATTGAAACCTTACTTGTAGACCCCCTGAAACCTCCGGGCGTGATTCCTCATGTAAGCATCAAGCATTTATGCTGAATCAAAAACCGAAGTGTACATATGACGGAATTTCTTTTTTGAAAGAAACCTGTCAAGCAAACATTGATCGCACCTTTGTATGACAGTCGTTAAGGCACGAAAAACCTCAATTTGAGTCATTAATTATTAAACCAAACAGAAGGAAAAATCAAACTGAATATGTTATGATGACAGGCATAGAACACAGACATCACTTTTTGTATTGCGGTAAATAAGAGTCTTTTAATCTTAGAAATACATAGGAATTCCTCTTGAAAACACCAGCTTTAATTTGGTCAGTTTACGAAGGTTAATAGATTAGTCCGAATAATGTTTTTGAATGACAGATTTGTTACAATCACTTTGCCGGAAAATTCATACCACTGCAAAGACTGTTCAGACAAGAGGGATTCCATGACTCAGAGACGTCGGCGAGAATTGTTTTCGGGTATATTCCATTGCACCCTTAACCTGACTATAGAAAGCGTGAAATTTTTCAGGTATATTTGCATACCTGTTGGACATCGGGTTTAGAAAAGAGAAATATTTACAAATTTACGTTTATAAAAATATCATGCCATGCTGCTGCTATAATCTGAAAGCAAGCAAGACTGCAGATAACGCCCCACTTAATGTTTACTTTTCTGATATTCGAAAGACAGTCTGTTGAGCACACGGCCCCTTTCGATATACTCTCTTCGGGAACGTACGTCTATAAAACCATTTGAATAACTTAAAAGAGTGTTGACAAGTAGATGCTTATGTTGTAGCTGGGGTCTGGGTTGAGAAAAGTGGAACACCAGGATTTTACTTAACGTCAAGCAGATTGTCGGCATCGGAAAGGGTAGTTATATGCTGGTGGCTAGCTTGGTGGCTTAGGGCCATGTAGACTGTGAGAATTTCTTCTGTCCGCACAGGACCGGTTTGCATAATTTGATTGCAGCCGCCTCTGCCGTAGTCAACAGACGCTGCTCGGGGTAATCTTGTAAATCACTCAAATCCCTATCTGACGTCTGCACGATGGCCTATGTCTACCCTGTGCGTGAGAATACGGCTGTCATTGTTTATTACTTAACCACTTCCTAATCACGCTGAAAGATGTTCTCGTATTTCTTTGGCTAAATGCTGCCTCGTGCGACTAATATGCTTTGCGCCACAGATGCAGGTTAGGGAGTAAATACATACAGAGATGGTCTGGGCTGATAGTTTGAACTTGCCCTCTCCGCATAGCGTAGGGCTAGTTGAGAACGGTACACAGGTTTCAGCTGCTGAAAAGGTGCCTAATACAGTTTGAGCTAGGCATCTTCTTAAAAGTTCCCTCGGCCATTCCACCTGAAAAAGGATCTTAATTAGAAGCTGCCTATTTCATGTTTCCACGATCAGGGCTTTGGTGGCCTTTTGGTCAGGCTCTGAGCGATGAATCGATCAGGGAGTCCGTTTTGGCGACGACTTTCGACAATCTGAGACTGTCTCTTTTAATGCTATCAGCCGGGCAAATCCATCTTACCCTTTATGTCAAATAGCGGACTAAATTACGTTTCACGTATAGTGGCACAAACGTCCAAAATTTTTGTATTGTCTGGATCATGTCTTCTTATGATAGACGCTACGTCGAATGCGGCCGTCAGGCTTTCTACTCAGAAACACGTCCAGAAATTTGAGCAAATCGATCTGTACTTCTCCCTGCGCAAATTTTATTGATGCGTGCGCCAGAATTATGTCATTCAGTAAAACTCAGATATCGTTTCGTTTCTGTGAAATCGCGAATTCATCATCCACGTAGCGTCCACAGAATCCCATTCCATTGATATGGTGACGAAGCTAGGAAGCTTTTAGTCTGCTCACCAAAAGCGGACAAAGGGGCGAACCCATAGGTTCTCCGTCGTGACGTCGGACGTGCGCTCTCAAGTTACACTTCAATAACAATTCCTGGAGCTATCTACCGGCATAACTATATCCCGCTGGTTGGAAACAATGAATGTACTGAGGGAATTGACGCTTTTTGCGATCCCGGTTCGTTCAGATTGGGGTCCTTCACGCCGTTAATGAATTTAAAGGTATCTAGATAACTTTGTGGTGCCAGTTGATAGTGCAGAGGCTTACTTTTCTCCGCTAGCAGTTTTTCTGTCGTGTTATACGGCAAGTTCATCGTGTCAGGAATTGGGCGAGGCGGTGTGCCATCTTTGTAGATATTCGACAAAATGTATAACCTAGGTATATGTCTATTGACAGCTCAAGGTCGTGTTCGACCATTAAATCGTCCACCTGAAGTTTTTTCCAACAGATGATCTGTTGTCTCTCAACCTCATCTGTACAAGCCTTTCCCTCTTTGTGTCTTTCTGAATTCTTCTTGATTAGCCGGAATTAACGGTATTTTCATAATATAGTCTGCTGAATATAGTCGGCTAAATGAGGGCACAATAAACCCGAAACAGTACTGTATCAATCTACCCGCATTCTCTGTCGTCCCTCCTTGCTGCTATTATGACTTGGCCGACTTCGGTCTGATAATTGGTTGCCTGTTCGTGACCTTTGCCACACATACGGAGCTTGTTTGCTTCGTGAAGCCAATAGATCGGTGTGCGCCCATTCCTGATTGATAATCTGCTTTGTCCATAAAAATAACGTCAGTATGCTTATCTGGCCTGGTTGTCAGAACATCTTTGTTCTGCCAGATATACTTTAATTTCTCCATTGCGAACTTTCTCAGCAAGCCTTGACATTTCTGACTATTGTTCAGATACTGACAAGAACGGTTTGTGTTGTGTTGTATGCTCTCTATCGAAACTGGATTAAGGCCGTGTGCTTGATACAGGATGTTTTTGAACTGTGTTTCTAACCCTAGCTGACTGGGTTTCTAGCAAGGACAGCAAAATTTAAGACTACGTGACAGGGCATCGACCGGGGTTTTATCGAACGGCATAGACCGCCTTGGATCATTCAGAATCTACGATTGTGTTTTCTCTTCCTTAATCCTCTGAAAAGGGGAGTTATCTGGGTATCTCACTGTTATTATGAAATGGACTGGACGTTAATCTTGAATTTCTGTAATTTTTTTCCATGCAGTTGTTCAAATATGGCTGATATCTTCGACTTGAGAGTTTAAATAATTTGAAATAAATGCTGAAACATTCAGTTAGAAATAAATATCCTAAAATATATAAAAATAAGTAAATATTACAGCACTATTAGGGGAAAGAATATCGAGCCCCTTGTTTAATTTCTGAGAAAATCAGTGAGCGGTTTTGGGCTAAATACATGAAACAAAGCTACCCAGGCGTAATTTTAGATTCCATGGGTAAATATTCGATCTGAACTCCATCAGCTGCCAAAGAACAAGCGCCTAATATTTACAAGCCGCTAACAGGCAATCAGTAGCATGCAAATACTAAATGGTTTAGCATACTGACAGCATAGGTACTACCTAAAGGCTTTTAACTAGTAGCCGTGCTATAAACAGGGTAAACAGTTTAAAATATCGAAAATATTTCAGATTGGCAAAGTTGAGATATCCGGGTTGATCGATTAAGTGCATTTTACGCTTTGACAATGAAGAGCCGACCCAGCTCTTTGAAACGTGAGCACTTAAATAAACCTCTTCCGGATAGCCAGTCTTCGTCTTCAATGGAAAATATTTACCTAAACAAATATGAATAAAGTCGTTAAAGACTACCTTAAGATTTTTGTACGTTATCACCAGGGAATTGCGGGGAAATTAATCCAAGTTTTTCCGTAAATATTTTCCGTGTCGGTGGGAGCTCTTTTATCATTATCAATAATGCAACCTGGTTATATAAATATGATTTCATAAATAAATTATCAGGGTCTAGTTCATCTAGTTATGAGTGCGATGTATTCTGGAATTGTTCTATAATCCACTTCATCTCCAATTCCTCTGATTACTTGAGACTGGTAAGACGCGTGTCAGTAAAGTGAAAACATTTTCACCTGACATAATTCGCAACACGAATAACTTAAATGCTTAAGCTTGACGGTTTTAAAACATCATTCACATCGTTAAAACAACAATAAATGACCGCAATGGCATCTCACATTTTGGACATAATTTTCGCTGGGAACAAACAATAACAAAACGATACCTTTCACAGAGGTCAGCGTGAGCTGTTTTAGGTCTGCTGATTTAACCGACTATTGGACTGTCGAATTGAACAAATAACCTCTGCAGGGTACACGCCCGCCCATTTCGGAGACACAATATCTCTTTAATGACAAGTCACTGGAAATCAAATGCTCATCTAAAACGTTACTTCTTTTATAACAAAATACTTTTAAAGTCAACTTATCATGTTCTGCTCATATGTTCTGACATAAACAAAAGGTGACTTTGAATAATTATTAGAAAATTAACCTTATTATTAATTGTACACTCCGCTACAACTGATAACTTGAAATGCTTTCTCCGAATATTACACGTGTAATTAATTTTTCCGAGCTTATAAAAAATCTACGGGGTCGCATGCACTAAAACTTCGAATCAACCAAAATGTGTGAAATTAGAACCGATAGCCAGAGAAAGCTAAGAAATGTTGCCCCATATTTCTTGTGATGAAACGCCTAAAATCTCCTTTCTTAAATCCGGATCGCAGTGGATGCCCTTCTCATCTACCTCGACCGATCATTCACCACGACAGACACCGGTGTCTTGGTTCTGGAGCGAAAAAAGGACTCAGGGCGGACACTTATCCACCAGTAAAGATTGGATAGGCGACCTTGTGTCAAATCCCTGGGGGGTACCTATCCCGTGCGCTAACTTCAGTCCTAACTCCAATCCTAGACTTACCGCTTAACCCAGCCCCAACCTAACTCCTAGAATTTAACGCAAGTCTACTGTGCGATACCAGTTGTCCAATAGTTACTTCGTGTTCATGCATTCTTTCCTGCGACCGATTACCCATCTTTCCAGTGCAGTTGGCTCTGCTGTAAGTGCGAGCACTATTTTACCCATTGAAACTGGATGCTTTAAGTGCACGGACAGTCAGCGAATTGTTGTTTTGGTCTGACTGCTACTCCATTCCCCAGTTTGCTCATTTATATTCTGAAGAATTCTGCGGACGCATCAGTAAAATAGGCCTACCGTCCCGTTTATTATGATTGCTTTTCTAAGAACTTCCTGGGGTATTTATTGACTCTGAGCATCTTTGAGTAATATCACAACTTGCTTTAGCAGAGCAAGAAATAGAAAACACGGGCACATCTGACGGTTTGGCAATCGGTATCGTCATTGTCCACCGTGTGCTCCACAGCAGAGTGAGAGCAGGCACGGTGACTTGAACGTGGATTGGTTTATAGTGGCAGTAGACTTGCACAACATCTACCGCACTCCTTCCTCCTCCCTCATTTGGGCCCGGCGTTATGACCAATTCACGAAGACCGGAGGCAGAAGGCGGCATAGGTGGCCGGCACGGTGTAAACTCGCACATAGGCGTGCCATTCCACCCCATGGGCCCATCTAAAAAGGCGTCAAACACCCCCACCCCCCCCCAACGTAATACGAGGGCGTCTTTCCGAAAACAGTGTGCAAAACCAGTTTCCGCAAACCTGCAGAGAGAAGATACGCCACCCTAGGATGATTGAAGGTAGCCACATATGTACAAAGTGGCAGATCAAGTTATCACTGAGGAAGGTGAATGGTCTATTTTGACTAGCAGTAATAAACAGGACAGTCGGATGAGTCACCGACTCCCTATATGCTGACTTCGTCTTCACAACTTCCCGGCAGTCCCTTAGATGGGCAAAGATTGTGCCCCGGAGGATTTGCTTTTTCAGAAATTCTTACCGGAAGGCAGTCTGTGAGTGACTCGCTAAGAGCGGTCCGTCGTTCCATTCAAGTGAACGTCCGAAAATTCATCATTCTGTTCGTGTTATCGGTCGCTAAATCGCATATTTACGACCATTCGCAAACCCTCCAAGTAAAGTGAGTTAAACCGCTGTGTTAGGTAGAACACGTATTGCAGATGGCCTTGCAATTGATCCGAAGGGAGATTAGTGTTTGTGTTAAGATTTGTGACTTTCCCTGGAATTCAGCACAAGAACATATGCAATATGGGGGCGTATACACAGTAAATGTGATAGCTCATGAAATGATGGCCGAAATTCTGAAATCCGTTTGCGACTCGAAACGATTACTTCATTAGGGTTGTACACATAATCCTCCTGCAGCGGTTATTTAAGGTTGCATGCTTTTGAACGAATTTCTGTCTGGTCGCCTGTAAAACCTACACTCTGTAAAAAGTGACTACTAACGTGATATGACTTTCTCTTGTTCATTTTCGACACCCTTATATACTCGAATATACTTTATAGAACATGTGCATTATAATGTTCCTTCTTCTGCTCATTTAAAAGCAAATTTCGTTTTTTTAAAGTTTATCCTTAGAAGAGGGATGTAATTTGGTTTTAAAAACTTTCCCAATTCCTAAAATATTTTGAACCCGACGTGTCGTTACACTGGCATTCGGTGTTTCAAGACTGCAAACTGTATATTTTCCGTGAACGGAAAATCATGCATTTCCATACGCTATTAAAGGAGACTATATAGCTTCCATAAAATTTAGCAGTGAATTTGAGCCTTTTTGTAAACTAAACAAGCAACACCAGTAAACACAGAAATACGATACTTTATCAACGGCCATTCCACGGTCTCAAAAAGTCTCATAATTGGAAATCTTTTAAAACCGAATTATATCCCTCTTCTAGGTATAAACTTTGAAAAAACGCAATTTTCTTTTGAATAAGCAAAGGAAGGAACATTTAAATGCATATTTTCTACTAACTGTATTTGAATCTGTAAGGGCACCGAAGCTCAATGGGAAAAGGTCATACAACGTAAGCAGTCGTTTTTACAGAGTGTAGGTTTTGCTTGCGACCGGAAAGAAGTTGGTTCGAAAGTCAGAATCCTGAAGTAACCGAAATATCTTGGAATTATGCTACATAATCCTACGAATGTAATCTATTCGATTCAAAAATGCATTTTAGAATTCGGCTAAGTATTTCATGAGTTAACACATCTACGTTAATTCCGTGCTCTGTCTGATTGAAAACTAAGACGATCTCCCACTGAGGACCTTTGTATGTGTATGTCGAAATGCTGACTAAAGCGAGGTCAGATAGAAAGTTGTGAGCCGCAAACAGCCGTTTTCGTTGCAATTTTTTCACAATCAACCGTGTCCTCTGGTCCTATTTACTTTGTACTTGTGCCTGCTAGCCCTATCCGGGCTATGTTAACGGTTGCTGCCAGGTTATAACGTCGTTCCCTGCGGTGAATATGGGAAAATTATACTGGAATCTCCCGAAAGCGTCATGCACAGTAAAAACGTGCATTTTCCTAACGCGCTGGAGAAATGTTAGGACGTACGACTGACTGGTCCCAACCTTAAAATAGTGGTCTACCCAGAGGTTGAAGAAAAAGAAGATTCTATCGCACACTCTCTTTTCAGAACTGCCTCCCGCAACTCGCCTCTTCGTTTCTATCGGCAGACTTCTTCAATGCCTTCCATTTTCATATCAGTCCTCTTCTACTGAGTAGAAATACTCATTTATGACCCATGTCAAACAGATTGTGCAAGGCTGCTGTTTCGAACATTCTAGGTTAAGGGAATCAAATGCGAATTCCATTCGCCGAACCCTCAAGCAAGAATAGTTGCGACTCCTCTGGTGAAACTTTCAGAATTTATGAAAGTGAACTGCGCATCATACTTTAATTCAGTCGTATAAACCATATCGATATCTTTCAAAAGAAATTCCAGCAAACGGAGTCTCGCGAAAGGTTTTTCTTTTCGCACTCATAGATTTTCACGCAGAAGCAAACAGATCGTTTTTAAGCGTTTCATAGCATTGTACAGCGACGTTTAAATCCTCACTCGCCGAGCCAACCATCGTACTTTTGCGTGGCAGAGCCTTCCTAGATGCTTTAAGGTTGTAGGACGGCCTTCCTCGAGGCTGTTCACAATTGTTGACTAAGTTCGGTAGCTAGGGTTAGCAATCCGTAGCAAACCGTCTATCTGTTGTCGAAAAATGGTCCATATCTTAACTTCACAGGGCAAGCCAGAACTTTATGCCCTTGTGAAAGAGCTGTGCGTCCGACCCATTCCCCGACCAAGACCAAAAAAGCCTCCATCTCCAAACCCGAGCTTTGTCTCGTGGCATAACTACGCTTTCTCTCTCCCTCTCCCTACCCCCTTCCCATCCGAACCAAAATCCTGCGCAGTTTAGCTTACCTGGTCGCCAGTCTGGCATATAAACCGGTTTCATTTTATGACACTATTTGTGCACGTAGACAGTTCACACTGGTAAAATCCCCAGGGAGGCTGGGATGTCGAATGTTGTTTAGCTCAATGGCAGCTGATTAAACAGCCTACACTGGCATAGAAATAAATGCTGAATGGCCCTTAAATAAAGGCATACCCTAGCTTCAACTCATTGACCCATTTGAATTGCCAGCAAGATGAATATAAAAACTGGAAAACGAGCGTCTGACTTTGGTACAACAGCCGAGTCTGGGGCTGAGAAGTCATGTACATTTCTTTAACTGCGATGATCGCAGAGTAGATAATCATGACTATAAGTCTCAGAAATCGCAGCTTGAGCATTTTCTGTGCAAGGACTCCAGGAAATGGAGGTTCTTTGAGGAGTACTGATGTTGTACTCAGTCAAGCGGATCGTTACGGAATAGTATAGGAAGATTGATGGGTTGTCTATGAAGGCAGTATTTGGAGAATGCGCTGCGGGAGAAAACTTGCTTCGGAATTTCCGGGTGCGATGACTGCTGAATAAAATCTAATAATTCGCCTGAGGAGAGAAATCGAAGAGCCAAGAGAATCGAAGAGACGGGTCCCAGGAAGTAGTCGTGGAGAAGGAGACACGAGCGCTGGGACAAGAGCTTTATTCGCCTGACGCTTCAGCTTCCTGCTCGAACCCATCATCAGAGACAAAAGCAGATACGGTTGGTTCATGCGTAAGGGGCTGCAGTATTTATAGGATGTAGTCGCCATGCCACCGCATACCTATGAACGTTCACGGCTCGTCCCCTCATCCGAGATCGTCGCACTTGGTGTGCTAATTGTTCGATGGCCGGCATTCGCGTCGTTAATTGCTGCAATTTCATCACCTGCGTGGGATGTTGGTGTAATGATTGCTCGACCATCTGATCCACCGACCATGGTGTTGGCATAAGTGTTCACCTGTACGCTCTCCGCGTGGCTAATTAGCCCACCTAGGCAAAGTCTCAGCACCGAGTATAGAAGGGGGACATCACTGCACTTGTTAATAGACTGGATTGCTTTTGTCTCTTATTAAGGGTTCGAGCAGGAATCCGAGACGTCAAGCTAATAAAGCTCTTGTCTCAGCGATCGTGTCTCCTTCAAGCGCATCAGACTGTTCAAGGCGAGACATATGCGCTGAAACACCGTGGGGACAGAGGTCCCGGAGTCGACCTCAGCCCCTTCCCTCTACACGTACCAATCCGCTGCCCGAGCCGGTCAGCTGGGACTGGGCGCACCTAGGCATGCCACCACATCTTCCCCATGTGGACTCTCCGCAGCCCCGTTAGGGAGCGCCATGACATAATCTGGTGGTCAAGCCAGTTTTTCGCGTTATTCGTTGCAGGTAGTTAAAAAAATAAAAAATACAACCTAGATGCGCAAACACATGTAAATAAATAACTGGTGGTCTCTTGGACCATTAGAATTCGGTCTCCGTAGATGAAAAAAAGAATGGGTCGGGCTATCCCGACCCACCGCCACCGCAGATCGCCACGGGTGGACAGGTGCAATTCGCGACATCATCGAGACCGTGTAGATTAGGCATGAGACGGGAGCTTCAGATCCTACCACGTCAGTACCATTGCTGACCTCCATTGGAAGTAGTTGCGCTACAAACCCCTCTTTACACGTCTTCAGTAAGGTTTTTTTCAATTGTGCTCAATGGCAACTAATTTTACGCTTCTGGAAAGGTCACTGCTATTGTCTCTGATGATGAGTTCGAGCAGGAATCCAAAATGTCAGGCGAATAAAGGTCTTGTCCCAGCGATCGTGTCTCCGTTGTCACAAAATCGAAATACCTCCGCGCCTAATCACAACCAGGCCAATTTTGAAGTTTGGAGTACAAGAACAGTTTCCCAGCATGGACAGTACGTGTTTCAGACGGAGTGCACCAACCAAAGTAAGACCATTTTACTTTAAGTAGCGGGTCTGTTCATCAAACTGCAGTAATTGAGCTTTGTCAATTTAGAGAGGTCGTCTCAGGGTTTAGGAAATAAGGATACAACACAGTTGTACTTATTCCTACCACCAACCTCGTCCCAATCTCACCCCGAAAATTCAGCTTCGCGACCTCATTTTAGACTTCCATATGGATGGAAAGCCAACATTACTGCCACTGGCACTGCCTGTCGCCTTTGACTTGACAGAATAGTGTCATATAATTCACTGAACATTATCTTTGAACAACGTTAGGGGAAGTAAAAAGTAATGCAGTTGTTTCATGTTTGCTAGGCGTCCAGAATGGTTTCATGTGTTCCCCGCCGTGAGACACATGTGAAGTTATCTGTTTGTGCAGTTTGGTGGAGGAAACTTTGGTGGTTTTTTGCTGCGCAAATTATTTGGACTGGTTAGTCGGATCTTCGTCAATTGATGGTGACCGTCGAAATAGCGTACATTTAAGGGACACCAGACGATTTCTTGTGAGTTTGATTTATATGAAGGAGAGGATACGGCACTGGAACACGGAACTCTCCCTCTCCAATGCAGGTGGTTATGAATTAGTATCCGGGAAGTGTGCCTATGCTCGTGTTCCACAAACGTACCCTAACCTAAACCCTGAATTTGCCGTAAGGCCACTCGTATCTCGGGAAAGGGGACCCCTAGTCCCCTGTCCTTCCCAGGATAATTTCCGACTTTCGAAGCGGGTTATGCGATGGTGGCCCGATCTGCCATTTTTTCCTCTAACTTAACGATATTATAAGAATGATCCTTTTCCCTTTCCCACAAGGTAAAGCGTTTTCTTCGTGCAAAACGTCTACACCTAAATGGACCTGTCCAAAAGTAAAGCGAATGAACATGATGGAGGCAGGAATGACCATTCCTACTCTGACCAGTCGCAAACGGACAGCCCAGAAGACCAAAGGGCAGAATGCGCGTTCATTTAGGCACGTTTTACTTTTCGGTCTTGCACTCAGATCCTAGGAGTGGGGACGATCAAAGCCTGTGGGACCGCTGCTGGTCTTTTTGGAGAGTTTGTCAGGCTTGAAACTAGGCATTTAGTTGATCGCAACGATATTCAACCTGATCAAAGTACAGTAGGTGGGCTAACTCATCGAATGTCAACCGAAATTCCGAAATGCGTTTTGGTTTCGGAAAGATTAATTAAGCAGGGTTGTAAAACTGGTCAGCCTGCAACATAATTCTATAATATTTCATTTATCTCAGGATGTCGGCTTTCGAAGGAACTTTCTTCCGGCTGCATGCAAAAACCACACTGTGTAAAAATGGCTACTTACGTAGTATGAATTTTTCTCTTTCATTTTCGATGCCTCTAAATGTCCAATTATATTTCACGGAAAACATGCATACAAGTATCCATTATTTTGCTCATTCGATAGACAGTTACGTCTTCTTATAGTTTTTATACTCGAAAGAGGAACATAATTCGGTTTTCGGTATAATTCTACTTTTACAACCCTACTTAATTAATCTTTTCGAAACCAAAACGCATTTTGTTATTTTAGTTGACATTTCACGAGTTAAACCGCCCACTGTATGTCACATAGCATTTACTTCGAAAACGCTCTGCGTGCACTTTTAGCTATCCTCAGTGCTAGTCTTCCGCAACGGCAACTACCGATTAGATGATAAAAACTGTGCGTTTCCCCTTTGAACTTGCCCAAACGCACTCATATCACTTTTAGGAGTAAATAAGAGTCGGGCACAAGCGTGGGGGACCTTTTATCTGAAGAATCCGCCAGTGAAACATGAACCTGTATAAAAGAGCATCGGCAGTCATGCAGGCGACAATGCTGACCACAGTTGGTGCCGTGTAAAGGTAGGGGTGGCTTATATGTCCCACCCGCCCCCCCCCCCTCCCACCCCCAGCAAGACGTAATACGGGCGGTTTTGTGTCAAATTCCATGATTATTTGGGTTAGGGCTTCGGTTGTAGGTTAGAATATGAGTTAGGGTTGAGAATGGATCGCAATTAAAGTTTAGGTCAGAACACGGGAACAGGTAACCCTTCAAAATTGATCGCAGCCACGTGGCGCGATGTTGACATTCTCATGCCCCGCTGGGGAGTGGACAGCATAAACGATCCCCACCTCTTGTAGATGCGTTTTCAACAGGCCTTATTCGTGTCGACCTAACATAAAATATTTCCATCCAGTCTTAGCATTTTCGTCCACTACAGCTGAGCTGTTTATGTGCAGGAAATCCAATTGTTTAATTTATTTAGTCCTTCGCGACGAGTTGCCCATTCGACCAAAGTTTTTTTCAGTTACCCTGTCTGGTGTTCCGAATCGATGCGACAAGTTCTCTGCAGTCACTCAACTCGAGCGGCACTGCTGGGGTCGAGGCTCCTTGGTCGGTGCTCGAAAATTCATTCTGCGCGCTCGGCTGAACACGCCCATCAGACTTCTCGAGTGACCGGTCTATTGCATTTTAAACTGCGACTAATTTGGGACTGGGGTGGGACGGGGCGGGGGGAGAGATTTCCGTTAGTCTGCTTAACAAAAACAACTTTGAAATTTGGCGGTTACAGTACAAGCCGAAATTAGAGGAGGCACTTGTTTGTTCTCAAGCGAACGGCCTAAGATCAGGACAAATTTCTGAAGAGATTCAAAAAGCTAAAGCAAAATAGAGTTTGGGCAAAAAGGGAAACCGCAATTGCCCTCGTAGTTCTTCAGATGCAGTGCGTCTAACAGATAAGCAATAAAAAATAATAAGTTATATAGGAGCATTGAATGTGTGGCAGCTCAGAGGAATTAGACAATGAGTAAAAAGAACACATGTTGTAAACTATACTGCGTTAAGGAAGGCATATTTGATCGCGCTGTGCGCCGCTTTGTATATCTGCGTTTCATTTGTGGAGAATACTGTGGTCAAAGTTGCTGTACTGCTCTGCAATATATATGGCGTTTAATGCAATCGAATCTTTCATAATATGTAGTAAGATTATGCGTATATAGGGAAAATCCGGACCAAAAACCAAATACCTAAAGGCTATTTAATATTTCTCTTATTTGGAGTGTTATGTATGATGTGGTGTCCTCGTTGAAATCAATTATGTGCATGGGATTTCTTTGCTTAAGATGTGGCGATTTAATTTTGCTTGGTTTTATGTAGTATAGTACTTTCGACTTTTAAACACTGACTTGCAGATCGACAATGATTATATATATATATATATGTATAGGTAGAATGTTATTTCCGACAAAGACAAGGGAGGCAGGAATGGTCATTTCTGGCATAT
>CACRXP010001140.1:38364-50413 GCA_902702965.1 Spirometra erinaceieuropaei | reverse complement strand
ATATTTTCGAAACGAGAAGGCATTACGAAATTTTGGTTGACATTTCATGAGTTAGCACATCAACTGTATATAGTAACGAGTCTTTTAGAACTCAGTATTTTCATTTTTGGTTAAAATCCTGGTCGGGTGTTTGTTGTAGGCCAGAGGGATGTGCTGGCGCGCCTAGATCTCAGGCTCGGCCGCGTCATCCAACTGCGCTCTCTCGCGCCTCCGATCTTTTTGATTATGTCTTAACACCAAGTTAAGGCAGAAGAGGAGGAGGAGGAGGAGGAGGAGGGGGAGGATAGAATGCGGTAGATGCTGTGAAAGTCTACATTCCCTAGGAACTAATTAACGCGCAAGTCACCGTGACTGCCCCATTTTGCTGTGAAACACACAGTGGACGGTCAAACTGTCGGCTAGCGCTTGTAAAATAATGTCAAACTGTGTGATTTGCGTAGTAGCAGCAGTAGTATGTGCAGTCAGACTGAGAGTTCTGCGTGTGCTTAAGGCTCTTATATAGCAACGAGCCTTTTAGAAACGAGTATTCTCATTGTACGAAGGCGTGGTTTTGCATGTTCATTTCACAGAGGCTGAGATCGGCTGTAAAATGAGATTGCGTTAGTAAAGGCGTCACAAGACCAATGGGAATCAGTGCACGCTTTTGTCAAAGAAGGAAATAAGAGGACCTTCCTTGCATTACGTGCTTATATGTCAGGCTGAGTCTCCTCAAGGAAATAGTCTTGAGGGCTACGGAATAGGTATTTTTCGCAAAATCAAACCTGGTACATTTTGATAGGTTTCAATGAGAACATATATTAATAAACGTATAGTTGCGGGTTTATGGACCAAACTGTATGCGTACTGATGTTTTGGAAACTTCCTCACATAGTGTGGGATCCGAACCTCTGATCTTTGATAACTGAGTCGAACGCTCCACCAGTGAGTCAGAGGCCGTTGTCCTGCAGAGATTGCTAAATATTCATAGATTGATTGCTCAATATGTAACAAATGCGATGAAGGAGACACGATCGATGAGTCCGTATCTGCTATTGTCTCTGATGATGGGTTTGAACAGGAACCCGAAACGTCAGGCGATTGAGGCTCTAGTCCCAGCTATCGTGTCTCTGTCTTCACGACTGCCTCCTGGGACTCGTATCTTCGCTTCTATTGGCAATGTAGTTGGGCGCGGTGCTCTCCAATCAGCCGGGCGATGGGAGACTTTCACCCTTCGAGAGGCCTCCGCGTATGCGCAGATCCGGTTTCTGCACAGGTATCTCGACGATGATATGCTACCGAGACGCGTTTTATACAAGCCCCCCGGGCGACCAAAGTAGCTATTTCTGACTTAATCGTCTTAATCAGTTAGCCATACCCAGCCCTGGATTTAGATAACCTGAGGTCCGAAAGCGGATCTTCGATAACTGAGCCGAACACCCTACCAGTGAGCCACAGGCCCGTTTTGCTGCCGGGATTGTTAGAATGTTGCAATTGCGTTCAATACTTAAGTTACAAGACATGGTTGGCCCGTGCTACAAACATCAAATAAGCTAAGAACTTTCGCAAATTGTTAACGAAAATCAGCGAATTGTTTGTAAGCCGAATATATCATAAACTTCGCGAACGAGAACGCTCTCCGGTGGAATGTTCTCGATGTATTCGGTTGCAGCGGTAATTCAAACCCACTTTTGCACACTAAAAGATATCTGTCGATATCTCTTGATGTTCACTGCTTGATAAACAGGAGGCCGGAAGGGCATATGTGACTCGGGACCCCTCGCATTTTCAGCCTGAAAAGCCAAGTTATTGTATTTTAAATTCATGACAATTTGTAATCCTGTGGAAAGATTTTCTCGCACTTTAATTTCAATGACAATATTAGATAAAAAATTAAATCCTAACGAAATAACCATTTTTAAGGGTTGGGGCATTATCGAGCCTTGACACATTTGCGATTTCTGTCGGTGAATTTAGGCTCGTGGAATAAATGTCATAGTAAAAACTTCAACGTACTGAGTGTTTTAAGCAATTAATCCGTCCGGGCACTGGAAGTCCACACTTGCTGTTGACTCATACAGCAATAAATGCAAGTATTAACGCCCACGTTACGATGAGAGCTGGGCGAAAAGTCCAAAAAAGTTGTCGTAAACTTATAAGTTGTCTTGATTTTATTCGAACCCCACATATACTTCGCTGCAATAAGAACCTCCCCCATGATATCTTGTCAGTATAGCGAATATTAATTGACAATAACAGACATTTGGAAAAAAACATAAAAAGCCCGGTTCTGACAGACGACGCATGAAAAAAGTACTTTGGATTCAAAATACGCAACTTGATGCAGGTTGGGTTTTGAATAAAGCTAATTGAAGAACAGCGGGGACCTCAGTAAACTAATTTGTATAGCATCTTAATAACTGGTTCCCAAGGAAACGGAGTCCTTTGTGGGAAATCACGAATCCATCGATCCTGGACTTCCAAGGGAAGAAGTAAGTCCTACCGATACAACCATTCGTAGAACTAGGGGCATTATCGAACTTTTGCAGAAATGCGATTTTTTCAGTGGATTTAGATTCTGTAAATAATTGTCAGGCATTCGGAAAAAACACAAAGTCCTCGGTTCTGACAGAGGATATGTGGCAAATTAATTTAAATTCAAAACAAGTAACCGGATTCATGTTGGGCTTTGGATAGAGCTAAATAATGACTAGTGGAAACGTCGGTATAGTTAGTTACGTAGCGTCTTAATAACTGCTTCGTCACTAAACGAAGTCTTGTGATGAATTGCAGGTTGTCAACCCTGGGGCTGTCGTCATATAACTTATGAAAAAAAGGTTTTTTTAAAAGATTACGGTTTTGTTGCTAACTACCTGACACCTCGAGCTTCGTGAACGACAATAGCTGCCGTATTTCCCATAGCGAGACGCGCACAGAAACGATGATTTGCGCGCGAATTGGTTTATAGTGATAGAAGATTTGCGCAGCATCCACCGCGCCCTCTCCTCCCTCCCGCGCATAAGCCCGACGTCAAGACAGAGCCAAGAAAACCGAAGGAGGGATCAAACGCAGTAACAGACAAAATCAAACAGCTCCTCTGCGCGTGCCACGCACACGCCTCGTCCTCAAACGCTGGGCTTGGTTTTCACGTAACAGTAGAAAGGGGGAGGACTCGAGTCCTGATCGGAGGGGTGTGTCGTAGGAGCCACATTAAAAAGGAGCCACTGCAGCCTGACTCTCAGTTCTGAAAGGAGGGTCGAGCTATCATCCCCCCCCCCCTTTGGCAGCTTTCCAAGCTACGACTTTTGGCGCATCAGGATAGTCTAAAAGCGCGTTAGATTGGCTATAGTGAGGAATATGTGCTGAACTGCCGTGAGGACGTAGTCCACCCAGTCGATCTCATCCTCTCTCTCTCTCTTCCCTATGCCAAGCACTGATCCACTTTCCTTAACCGGTTAGTCATCTGATTCGGGAACTAGGTTCAGGTGGACAGCGCGGCGTGAACCTGTGCCTAATCTCACCATCACAGCCCTCAGGTTTGGTATTTGTTGTGGACGCCCAGCCCGAATAAGGGGTGTCGTGCCTTGATCTGGCTCTCCTCCTGGTCCAAGGAACAGTAGGTGGGCTAACTCATGAAATGTCAACCTGAAATTCGTAAATGCGTTCCCGTTTTCAAAAGATTAATACTGGAGAGTTGGAGAAGTCATCATCATGCAACATAATTCTATAATAAATAAGTTACCTCTGGATGCCGGCTTTCAAACGAAATTCATTCCGGCAGCATGCAAAAGCTATGCTCTGTAAAAAATGACTACTTAATTAACATGCGTTTTTCTCATTGATTTTCGATGCCCCTAAATATTCAATTATATTTCATAGAAAACATGCATAAAAGTATTCATTCCTTTACTTATTCGGTAGATAATTACGTCTTCTTCTAATTTTATACTTGAAGGAGGGATATAATTCGGTTTCAGTAAAGTTTTCCGATCCCCGAATAATTTTGAAACTGCTCTGCCGTCACACATTTGGATTCAAGTTTTCCAAACTACAACCCATATGTCTTCCGCGTACGGAAAACCGTACGTTTCTCTACGGTATTAAGTGGACAGCATGTGGGGTTCATATAATCCAGCAGGAGATTTGGGCCATGTTATACGAGCCATATTGGTAAATGCAGAGACATGACGTTTTATGAACGGCCATTTAACTTATTAGAAAGTCTCACAATTATAAACTTTTTAAAACCAAATTATACCCTTCCTTCGAGTACAAAATTGGACGAAGACGTAATTTTCTACCGAATGAATAAAGGAAGGAATATTGTTATGCATTTTTTGCATAAAATGTAATTGGTGTTTTAAGGACTTCGAAAATCAATTAGAAAAACGCATGCTATACAAGTAGTCATTTTTTTACAGAGTATAGCTTTTGCAGGCTGCCAAAAAGAAGTTCATTCGAAAGCCAGCATCGTGGGGTAGCTGAATCATTATAGAATTATGCTGCTTAATGATGAGTTCTTCAACTCTACTTAATTAATCTTCTCGAAACGAAAACGCATCTCAGAAGTTCGGTTGACATTTCATGAGTTAGCCCGCGGGGACCGTTTCTTGCAGTTTATGCTACCTTATATACTACCAGTGAACAGACCTCCGAAGTAAACATGTTGCGTCGAAGGAATGAGTGTACTGGGAACACCAAAATCAAATCCAGATAAGTAGGAGAAGGCAGAAGACACCAGAACCAGGGGTTTTATTGTGCACAAAGCCCTCTATTTGTTGTTTCAGGCAGCAGTACCCACTGCCGCGCCCGGGAGGCTTGTTAACAATGTTCAGTCGTCTCTAAGAGAGAATGCGGCGGTGCGGATTCAAGTGTCCTTGTGTCCGAATGAGGTGTTCTGCATTAGCCGAGAGGTGGCATGTTTACGTGGGACAGGGATGATTGCGACCACCTGATTTCGCGCGTGTGTTAACATGCTGCAGTCGGCCGGACTGTGAGGTCAGCGTGTCTGGAACCGCACGCGGGGACTGTGAACGACCTTGACGCAGAGGGACGTTGAACAAAGACGCCGCGCTATCGGCTGCAAATAACAACAACAACACAACCACTGAAAATATACTGTTTGATTCCAGGAGACGCTTAAATCATGCTTAAATCCCCTGGAAGTGCTCTATCAACTCTGAGCATGTTAACTGGTTGACTGCAGAAATTTACTCTAAACATCAGCGTGGCTTAAGCCCCCTGGTAAACGATGCCCTAACTACGATTTTTGAGTACTTCATCACAGCCCACTTTAGTAAGAACCATGAATCGTAAGAAAGCACACGCTCTCCCGCGGTGTGCTGGGCAATTTTATATTGTCAGTCTTCATCCAAAGGATATTTTTAACGCGATCGGCGTCCCATCTGACTTCGGTGTACATTTGGGAGTAAAAGCTCATCTTGCTACATCGAAGAGGGCTTTAAAGTTTGGCGTTTACCTATGCCACTTATTCGCTTAACGTTTGGTGAGCACGATAGATAAATGGAAACTTTCGACTTTTCTTGCTGAATAAGTAGCAAACTGATATGCGACCAATGTAAAAGTCTGGCATACCATCGAGGTAATTAGTGTTGTGGGTGTCAATAGAGTATTTACGCACCTTGAAACCGATCATGTATAAGGTTATCTGCTAATTGTACCCACGGTTCTGCACTCCATATTCGTAGCTTGCGGAAACCTTTTGAGTGTATTAAATTTGATGCCGAACTGTGTAAACAGCCAACTGCATGCTCTGAAACCGAAATTTACATGGTATATCAGTTGAATTAGGAGTAATTTTACTTCCTCGAACTCCTTTCTAACTTTATCTTCCAGCTCAAACAAATAGACCAAATTTGAGAAAAAAAATTGCGTTTTGTTTATGGGCCCGAACAAAGTTTTATTGGCCATTGAAGAGACATTAGGTACTCTTAATAAAGAAGAACGCTCTCACGAAAATGTTAAGACGGGTTATTTTCTAGATCACCTACTAACTGCAAACAAGAATCCAGGACCACGACTACGGTGTTGACGAAAATTACCGGTTTTGAAAAACAGAACGTCAGTGTGACCGCGTCGACTAGGCCTGGGACGGAATGTTTCTGACATCATGTTTACGAGAGGTCTCATACCAAAAATTTCGTTAGCCCACCCACAGAGCTGGGCTTCATTCACCGTTCGGCCAAGTAACTTCTCGCTGAAAAATTCCGACCAGCTCACTGACAAACTATTGCTAGCTGACAGGTTGGTGATTATCAAAAACTGCAGTGTGTTGTAGAACACAAATGCGAAATGTTTTGGACGCGCTCAAAAAATATCATCCAACCTAACACACCAGCGCTTCACAGAGGCATCATAAAGAAAATGATCATTCAGGATTGTGAAGGCCTTTTTTAACTGTTACCAAAATGAAATAAACACACGCTCTTATTACCCGAGAATTTTGTTGAAGGGCCGTATATCTGTCAACTGAGGACAAATCAAACTCCTGCATTTGCCACCTTTGAGAAGAGTATGCGTTGGGATATGTGAATCGTTCGCAATGCCACAATTGGCGGTTTATCAAAGGTGCCTACAAAGCTGCGCCATCAGTCAAGTTTGTTGACAACAGTCAAGGATGTGTGCAGTCATTGCAGACAGCAAAGTCCACAAGCCCTTTTCGGGCAACAGCTTTTTTATTCAGTGCCAGTAAAGTAATTACAGGTAATTTGATTTCCAGACAAAATAGAACTACAAACAAATACTCTTCTAACAAGAGCTCATGGCTAAATTCTATTGCCGGTTCTCGCAGATTTTTCGCCTCCACTGTTTAACCACTAGTAATCAAAGATTAAAAACAGCAAGGTATTTGGACACTGCTGGAATTTCCTAGAGAACCAAGTGGCTTGTGGACTTAAAGGAAAACTTTGTTGAATGGTGCGGTTCGAAAATCAACAGAGAAAAACATTTTCCTCAATTTACAGCAGTATAGCTGATTTTGTCAATTTCGTGTCCTGCTGTTTCACTTGTTCACCAGAAGCCTTTATATCGGCATATTTTGCTCCAACCGTCAGTAGAAGAGGAACATTTATGCAGTCTATTCCTTTTTTTATCTATTACGGTTTTTACGACAGATGTAGCTTCTTGAGTCAGGTACAAAGTTTGAAAGGAAACAATGATTATGTACAGAGGGGTTTTGGCAGATTTCAAATAATTCACTTTAACCCAACTGCGAAAAACTCGATGCCTCGGTGGGATTCGAACCCACGACAGCAAGTGGAGGTATTAGTACAGCCAATGCTCTAACCATCTGAGCTACGAGGCCCCACCGGACGACGCGGGTTTAATCACATTTGGGTCAAGTTTACCCGCCCAACCTACTGCAACGTCTGGAATGCACCAAATCTGATACAGTAAGCTGACTGTCCAAACAGGATTTCCTAAGTAATACATCTAGAATCCACCAGATGACTACCAGGCTCACGTAATTCAGAGGTGTTTTGGCAGATATCAAATGATTCACTTTGACTCGACCGTGAAAACTCCGTGCCTCGGTGGGACTCGAACTCCTCGAGCGTTGGCTGTACTAAAACCTCCTCTTGCTGTCGTGGGTCCGAATCCCACCGAGACACCGAGTTTTTTACAGTTGGGTCAAAGTGAATTACTATGTTCCCAAAAATGCCAACAAATTTCATGTAACCCTTATTTTTGTGTTCCCCACTACGCTAGTTTTTTTCACTCCCCGTTAATACCCAGGTATCCAATGTCACCTGGTGGAGCTCTGCCGGGTCGAGGGGCACCTGATCTCGCGGCGTGTGCAGCGGCCCTCTCCTTTACACGCGCTGGTGCCCCGGCCCCCTCGGCCGCTGTCATGGCGGCTGCAGCAGCTGCTGCCGCGGCGGCGGCAACGGGGCACCCACAGCCCCTCCTCCCCGCCACCCACCACCATCACCACCACCACCATGGCAGTCTCGGTGGCCTCGGTAGCGTCCACTCACCACACTGCGGGGTCGCCTCCCTGATGCGTCATGCGCCCTCTCCGCCAAACTCCTGGTGCCTGTTCGTGTACAACCTCGCTCCGGAGACGGAGGAGGCCACACTGTGGCGTCTATTTGGCCCCTTCGGCGCGGTTCGTTCTGTCACCGTGGTGCGCGAACACGCCTCCTCCCGTTGTCGTGGCTTCGGTTTTGTGAAGATGAAGAACTACGAGGACGCCCTCATGGCTATTCAACACCTCAATGGGTAGGCTGACCAGACTTCACTCAAATTGGCTTTTCGCTTGCGTTGACTGCAGAGGGGCATACGCCAACTGGGAGTGACTCACTTGAGGACGAGTCCGCTGAATCAGCTGAGCCGTGCAGAGCAATAAAATGAGCCCTCGCAGTGCTTTTTTGCCCGCAAAGTGACGAAGCAGGATTAAATTGTCACACAGGCCTGCAGTTTCCAGAGGAGAGCGATCTCATCAATTAGTTAGTGCAGATTTGAGCAAAACCTCCCAGAAGACCAGACTAGTGTGAAAACAGTGCAAGAACCCAGTAAGGAGTTCCAATATACCGTGACCAATTGTGATTACTACCGATAATTTAGCACGTGGGCTTCCATCGTACACTTGTTCGTGTCTGTGTGTAAGGCAAAACAGTGAAGCTTCCTATGAGAGATCAGGACTAGATTTTTAAATAAATTCCTCCATCGGTTTAAGTGAAATACTTCAATAGAACTAAGTAGGACTTGGTTGTGGATATCTGGTGTCCAATCCCAGCACGTTCTGCCAATCTAGCATAGTTTATCGCGCCGTATCAACGACATGCTGTTAAGAGAACAATCATTTTCTTGAACTTCATTCTGTTTGACCCTGTATGGCGTTGCATTTGTTGGGTGGCGAAACCGGCTTCATTAATGTGCCTGTCGGTGAACACCCGTTTACTTAAATATACTAACTTACCATACATATATTTATTCGAAGAAAAATGAGTCCTTTGGGAAAATGAACAAACTTTATTTCGTAAACGTTCGAGTCTGGTTCCCCAGCTCATCCCCAGACGTGTATTAAGTGTGAAGACACAGTCAAAATTTAAACATGTCCAAAAAATCGATATAGCTCTGTCAGGGCCGAGGATGGGTTAATGCTGTGGGCTGATGTCAAGTCTTGACTGGCTATTACCTTTTTCATTTTTCTTTGAGATTTGTGTACATGGCGTCAAGATCGATGCGTCGATTGACGCATGAATCATCGGAGTGAATGGTCTCTAGGAATTCTCGGCCTTTCTTATGCGGGCAGGAGCCGACAATGCGTGTTTTCATAGGTATTTTGGCACATTTTGAATAATTCATATTGACCCAACTGTGAAAAACTTGCGTGTCTTTTCCCAAGCGAATTTGCACGGTGACTTGGGATAAGTGGTCCCGCCTCTTCACTGCCAATTGGTGTTCATGTAGGCGTGTATGGGCGATTTTCCGGTTTGACCAAAATACATTGCATTACAAGTGCTACATGGTATCTTATAGACTACTTCTTTTTTATCCAAATAGCCAACCCTATCCTTAGGGTATACAAGCTGATTGCGTAGCGTGGTAGTCGGTTTGTGAGCCACTTATATTTGGTGCTTCCACAGGTGTCTTTCAACTAGTTCAGGCACATTTTTAATGTAGGGAAGCGTTCGCCAATGTTTTGGTTTTGGCGTCTGATCGGAACAATCTAGTTCCTTCTCTCTTTCTTTTGATTCCTGCTGTTTCATGCATCGGCGTACAAAACCTCTAGGCTAGCCGTTTTGGAAAAATAGGTAGAGCAGATAACTGAGTTCTTCTTTGTACCCTTCGTGCTCAGAGCAGTGTGTCTTTGCTCGATTACGTAGGGTGTTAACAGCACTCCGTTTGCGAACCATGGGATGGTTGCTGTCGTAATGTAGGATAACTTCCGCGTAAGTTTCTTTGCGGTATACTGATGGCTGGAATGTCCCGTCAGTTTTTTGTTGTACAAGGACATCAAGCAATGGGAGTATGTTGTTAACTTCTCTTTCGAGCGTAAAGGTGGGTGTAAGTGCGGTAACCTCTTGAATGTTAAGAAACCGCCTTTTGCCACTCCACCGAAGCATACATATTGTTCCTTGCTGATTTGCTTTTCTTTGCTGTTTATAGACAGCAGCCGTGCTGACATGCTTTTTGTCATTTTCTTCTCCATGTGGTCTACATCGCTTGCTATCTTTTTCGGCTCCATACAGGCAGGCATCGACACGGTGCTGGGATGAGCTTGTGTTTATTCTGCTACCCCACAAGCTGCTCTTCCGCAGTTATAACTTTTCACCTTTAACTGTCGCCGCAAGTTAGTGTAGCAACAACTGAGATCGAAAGACATGACAGTTCGGCCGTCGCATGCGACTACGTACACCATGTTCAGTAGGTGACTTGTGCCTGAGCTATGGCGATAGCGGATTTGCACAGCACCTGCGCAGCTCTCTCCGTCCTCGTGCATCTGGGCCGCCCGGCAAGACGGAGTCAGGGCGACCGAGGGCTGAATTGGGCTCAGTGCCTGACAGAGCTGGGCACCACGTCTACGCGTGCCTCACGCAGAACCCGGACCGTGAACGATGGATCAACGTCCCCCTAAACGGGGAGACTTGGAAATCGTGTGTGCGAAAGTGCCGTAGAGAGGGTTTCATTAAGAGGGAAACACAGAGCAGACTGTCAGTCCTCCGGTCAGGTATCCCACATAGGCACGCAGTTCCGACCAGGAGGACCAATTTGCTCACCCAGTCGCCAGCCTTCTGAGCCAAGACGTTGTGGATAGATTTAAGCGCGTTACATTTATTAGAGTAGGGATGTGCTTAAGTTCCGTGGGGAGGGCCTCCCCAGAATCGACCTCACTCTCTCCCCTACACTGTCCGAGTCGTTTGGTCACCTGACTCTGGGACCGGGGGCGCGGTAATAATTACTCCCGAATTACAGGTGGCTATGCTCAAAATTCCGAGGGAGTTAGGCTCAGTAGTTTTGAGGTTAGCACTAGGTGGCTCAGCGGTGAAGTTAGGGCTAGAATTAGGACACGGGAAAAAGGTGCCTTTCTCGAAATTTAGCGCAAGTTCGCCTCACATATCGGGAGGTCGGGTACTTATTCACGGTTCCAACTGGGACGGATGCGAGCACGAGTCTCTAAGGATGCGGGCGGTATTCAAGTGGCAGCAGTCAGGTTATGGTACTACTTGGCCTTATGGTCACCACCAAACCCTTTCCCACACACAGAAAATCATTTGTCGGAGAACAACTCAGACAGAGTATACGTTTACAAGCAGTTTTTCACTATTAGGAGCAATTGTTTCCCTGAAGAATTTCTAAAGAGAAAAAATTCTTGAGATAGATTTCAGAAGACTATAATTGTGTCTTTAGTATCTGAAAAGCGAGTATGATTGTTTTTGGGGTTCTCAGCAATTCCCACTTCTATGAACCTACAGTACGTGGGCTAACTCATGAAATGTCAACCGAAATTCCGCAATGCGTTTTCGTTCCGAAAAGATTAATTTAGTAGGGTTGTAAAACTACTCATTGTGTAGCATAATTCTGTAATAATTCACTTACCTCAGGATGCCCACTTTCGAACTAACATCTTTTAAGCCGCATGCAAAAACTAAACTCTGTAAGAAAATGACTATTTATGTAGCATGCACATTTATAATTGATTTTCGACGTCCTAAAAAATTCAGTTACATTGCACTGAAAGCTGGCATATAAATATTCATTCTTTTGCTCATTCAGTAGACAGTTACATCTTTCTTCAAATGAACACTCGAAAGAAGAGTATAATTCGGCTTTTTAAACGTTTCTAATTGTGGGACTTTTAAAAACCCCTAAAATGGCCGTTCATAAAATGTCATGTCTCTGCTTTTACCAATGTAGCTTGTAAAGATAACAATATGGCTCAAATCCACTGCCAAATTTTATGAACCCTATATGGCCTTCTCTCAATACCACAGAGAAATGTATGGCTTTCCGGACGCGAAAAATATCTGGCTTGTGATTTGGAAACCCTGAATGCCAGTGTAACGGCAGGTCATGTTCAAAATTATTCGGGAAATTGAAAAGTTTT
>CACRXP010001140.1:20384-35996 GCA_902702965.1 Spirometra erinaceieuropaei | reverse complement strand
GGGGGGGCTGGATGGTGTGTTCAAGCGGCGCATGGGCAGCTGCGACTCTGTGTACGCACGCGCGTCCGAGTTGAAGTCGGTCGAGTGCTGCAGGTCAGCGCGCCCGGAACCACTCACAGTGAAAGCGAATGACATTGAGACCACGGCGCCTTGAACACCTGACCATAATGGGTAGCGGCAACAACCTCATTCAAATTACGAATTATTTGAGACTTTCAAAGCATTGCCGAAACATCTTGATCGGGGCAGGCGCTTTCCCTGTTTCGCCTTTTGCCTATCAACTTACCTCTCTGTCCCTCTTCAAACTTCGAGAAAATCCTTATTTAGATTTTCACGGCCATTCCTTCTATATATCGGAAAGGATATATTTACTTTCTTTGACTCCTTTGTTTTAGGGCGATGCATTTTCATAAGTGGTCAACTTATCAGAGCGCATGACCCGCTCATAAAGGACAAAAGCGCACAGGAAGGGAGAGGGTGGGATAGTGGCAGAGCCTTTAACAGAGACAGAGTATGACTTTATGTGCTCGCTATAATGCATGGCCAGGGAAACTTCTAATGGAGTGTCCTACAAGATCGGTAGGACATATAGGCTTACAAACTTCACACAGAGTTCGCTTCCGCTGCTGGACGTATTACTGAACACAGGGGCCGATGTTTCGGTTCGAAAAAGTGCACTCCAGAAGAAACTAGGACTAGGGCGACACGCTAACTTTTACCGTTAGGCAACCCATTGGCTAAAAACATAACTCGGTTCGTTGTCCAGGAAACAGGACTGGACGGATCTGTCCTTTGAATGAACCAGAAGAGCCGGCTAAAACGGAAAAGCGCATTCTCGACAAGGCGCATCCGGGACTCTTCCTAGTTAAGAACGTTGTCGAAAGCCTGCTCAAACCCAAAAATAGAAGGCACAAGCACGAAGTTTGTTGAAGCACTAAAGTCAACAACGAGAGGCTTCCATAATCAAAAGGCAGGGAGACAGAATTGGCAGGACAGTCCTTTACTCTGACCGGGAAAGCGCAAGCAGTCCAGACAGCACGAAGGACAGCAAATGTTCCACCACGTCGAGAGTCAGCCGTTGTGTCGGCGCGAGGTGCAAACGTCCGTCTGAGTAACGTCTGACTGCGGCCACTCAGTAAAACAAAGAATATCGATCGATGCCTCATTGCTACCACACCGAGGTGCTGAGTCACCCGCGACGAAAGGATTCAACTGGCTCGTTGTCGCCAAGCTGAGTAAGGTGTTACAAGTTCTTGAAAGTACCTTTATCTCCAGATTTTTGTTGAAAATTTTCAGGCCCGGAATAAAGATGTTCTTTACCAGTGATTAGGTGTGGCGGCCAGGTGAGACAAACGTAAATTGGAATACCCTCGTTCAACTTGGAATTTGAAGTTGTTATCAAGCCCTCAGAATGACTACCCCTCTCTGACGATGTGACCTGATAGTTCACACCTTTTTTTTTATCGATGATGGTTATTCCCATCAGTTATGACCAGTTGGGAAGTCTGCATTTGCATGAACTGAGTGGGCAGGTTCGAGGAGACCGAAGGCTGATGGTTGAAATCCCTGACAGTGTTTATGAGTTCAGATTGAAATAAATGTGCAGATGTCCGTTCAGGACAATCCTGACTACTATACCGGATCTTGGCGTGGACCGTTTGGAAGCGTGTTGGCAGTTGTTCCTTGCATCCTGCCGGTATAGCTGCTCTTGTGGGTGCGACATTGTTCGACAAGAGCAGTCCGGAAGCAAAACGCACGGTCGCAGTGTGGACAAGTATGAAGCAATCTCAGAGAATGTTCGGGGTGTATTAGTAGTTTTGACCTTGTGGCCAATGCGAAGGCGACTATCAAGGACAAACTGGACCTTCCAATGTAAGCTAGCAGTGGAGACGTGTTGGAGAGGACTGAACGTTGGAAGACTTGGTTGGCATTGTGCTGGCTACACTTGTCGCTCCTTTTTGACCCGCAGTTTTGGTTTGGTGTTAGGAATTCCTGTCCCGGTTCTAGGAGATTCGATTTGACAGAGGCTCATCCGTCACTCTTGCGGCACTACCGTTCCATCTAAGCTAAAGCTGCCTTAACAGTGCAACCATGCTGGTTAAGCTAGTCGGTTGCAGAACCTGTCTATCTAGGATTCGTTCTTGCCACTTCGCGTTCAAGATCCGCCCTGTCGAGAGTGACCGTATACGATTGAGTCCCCAGCCAGTATGGTCCAAACCTGTTGCGATTGTCTGCTAGCCTGTCCGTCAGGTGTTATCTTTTGTCCACTCTTTTCTAGGCGTTTGTGTATGCAACTCTGAGGTCTCTGTCCAGTCCGTCTCTTGGCGGCAACAATGGACATGAGTCTGCGTTTTTGGGGGTGGTTGCGCCTCTCCTTGATTTACCAGCCCTGCTCCACATCCATATCATAATCTAGAGTTGGAATTTTATCTGAGGCAGTGCCATCTCTGGTTTTGGTACTAAAGGCCACCCGGACGCATATCTTTTAAAAAGAGGACGATTTCGTAGCTGCTGTATCTGTCGCAAATATGTCGGCGTTACTCAGCCTTAATGTTATCGTTGCCGATTCATTACACGGCCCCATGCACTTGCATTTAGGTGGTCGCCTCCAAATCTGCCTGCAACGCTCACATCTTTCACTTCGCGTTTGGCTTCGCATGCCGCCGTCTCTCATCAGAAATCGGTCTTTGTTATTCAGACATCAAGACCTTCACAAAATGCAATGGCCTCCTGGGTCCGTCTTCTCGGTAAATATGCCAGGTTTCGCAACCTACACTCCTTTTGTCGGTCTGGTTCCGCTCGCCACCCACACTCATAAGAATGGCGTTTTGGCCGCTGAAATTTTGTGACCTCATTCCTTGTCTCTTCCACTCGGGGCCTACTGGACATTAACATCCACGTACGCCCTCATTATGATGCTTCTGATTCGCCTGTCTCTCCGCTCCCGTTTGCACCGAACAAAGTCGTCTAGGCTCGCTGCCTGTAGGGCAGCACATGGAGTAGGCTGGGGTCGCCTTATCATTTGGATGTAGGATCAATGTCATGATTTGTCAACACTTCAATAGTGGTCTGACTTTACCATCGTTGCCCGTTATAAGTGTGACCTACCATCACGATGAACGCGCCTGCCCTTCCCTAACCCTTCGGACAGCAGTCATTTCGCCTGAAATGTTTGCATATTCTGAACTCTCCATGAGCATTCGACTCAGGAGTTATTCACTGCTACGCCCAGAGATCGTCATCGCATTTGGAAAACACTCGCTTTGAAATTTGTTGGAGATTGGTAGCATAATTTTCGCATACGAAATAGCAAACCTGTAGCTCATATTGACCCAACTGCGAAAAACTCGGCGGCTCGGTGGGATACGAACCCACGCAGTAAGGGGACGGCTTTAGTACCGCCAACGCCCTAAATACTTGAGCTACGAGGCCCCGCCGGACGACGCGAGGTTAATCACATTTGGGTTAAGTTACCAGCCCAACCTACTGCAACGTCTGGAATCCACCAAAAGTGATACAGTAAGTTGACTGCCCAGGCAGAATTTTCTAAGTAATTCAACTAGAATCCACCAGATGACTGCCAGGCTTACGTAATTCATAGATGTTTTGCAGATTTGGAATAATTCATATTGACCCAACTGTGAAAAACTCGGCGCCTCGGTGGGATTCGAACCCACGCAGTAAGGGGAAGGCAAAGCGAATATAATATTATTCGCTTTGTTTTCTTTAATACAGGTGGTTAGAGCGTTGGCTGCATCAAAGCCTTCCCCTTACTGTCGTGGGTTCGAATCCCACCGAGGCGCCGAGTTTTTCATAGTTGGGTCAATATGAATTATTCAAAATCTGCCAAAACATCTATGAAAACTGTAGCTGACGTCAGTAATTATTCCAAATATAAATAGCTCACTTTCGAACTTTCACTGGACAGTAGTTTGCATCAAGCGGACCCCTAGACCAAAATTGCTGTGCAGATTTTCGACATTTAAATCAGTGTTCTCTTTTCCGGACGTTTAGGAATTTGACGAATGCAAAGGGTATTATCAGTTTGACCTTTCAGCCCTCTCGGTCTCCCGGCCTGCAGAGAGGTCGGATAGTAGCAAGAGGGACATTTTTAAGCGAGTCCCTCACTGGAAACAGCTGGCCCGAAATACTGTTTCAAACTGTTCATCGCGGTTTTGAAATTGCACCTACAAAGGGCCGAGTCAATTATTTCTGCACTGCTTGTTGCGCTGCTTAGATTTGGACACTTGTCATTTTGTCGAAAAAGTCTTTACTAAAAACGTCTACCAAACCTTGAATTCTTGAAATACTTCAAAAAAAAACCAATTATATGCACTGTTCCCCCCTCATATTTAGTCGCAGGCGAAGTTTTCTGTTATCCTTGTGGCTTGTTCCTTCTCCATAACTTCACGGCATGATTGAGGTGTGCACTGTTACCCAAAGCAATGGGTCGAAGTGCGGGTTCGGTCCAACGACCACGTGCTTACAAGTCGACCGCACTATCCCCCCCCCCCCCACCGCGACACGACGACGGGCGCTATTACATAGTCTCCTTGATTGTATAGGCGCACAAGATGCAGGTGGAAGCTGTGGTAGATGTCAGACTTTAGCCGTCAAGGTCTACCATCTTGAGGATTAAGATTAACTACCTTGAGAAAGAGATTGAAAAGACGGAAACTCAGTTACAATGTAGTTTAGACAAAGCTAACGATACAAATTTGCCTACTGGACGAGTAACCACAAGTAGGGTAAAAGGACCCCGCATAATGGCATGTCAGCAATGCCTTCTGTACCCATTACGGCAGCCCCAGAACGAATAATTAGACAACGAGATAAAAACGACCAGAAAGGGAACCAAAAAACCCAAGAGAAAAAGACCAGGCAGTAAAAAGCCCAAGGAAAACGGACGGCTGCTTCCGAGGAGGCCGGAACAGAGACCAACGACCGTTCCATCCATCTCATCAAATGTCATGTGCTCTAAAACTTTTGGCGATTCTCAGAAACAGTTCGAGCTCGATAGAGCCAGTATGGGCAGTGGCATTGATTCATTCATCGGAACCACAGATTGCTATTCAGTCTTCTCTGCCACGTTCTTCTTCCAAGCTTGTCAAAATAGCAGTCGAATAGACGAACGTATTAACTGAAGGTACAAACCACATCTCCCGTCAACCGGCAATTAAAATTTATGTACACAAACGCGCACAGTGTGTAATCAAAGCCCGACGAGTTGAACATCCGCCTCTGTGGCCTATTCTCCGACGTAATTTCTTTAACAGAAACCTGACTGACCCAACGCGTGCATGACCGCGAGTTAAGTATGCACGGCTACCAGCTGTTTAGAAGGGACAGGGAAGGACGTCAGGGAGGAGGAGTAGTCGCTTGCTTAAAACATGGAGTAATGGCATCAGACAAAACAGAAACATTTAGGTGTACTTCCGAGGCAATCTGGTTGACTAAAGTGTTGGCTTCACCGAGCTCCTATGTCGCGACCGTTTATTGACCACCGAGAAAAGAACGCACTACTGACGTTCGTCTGCTGGAGGATCTCGAAACCTTGTCGCGCGGCCGGATATCCTTATCACACTAACTGGAGTTCGGCTTGCGCAAACAGTTCAGAACATACCTTCAATAGTCGCCCTCGGAACATGACGTTCAAGTTATTTCCCAATCAGCACGTCACGTTTCCGACTAGAGGGCGCGAATGCCAGCAGGCTAACCGTCTTGATCTCCTCCCTACGAAATCCTTGGAAAAGACTGGTTAGGTATCCTGTAGACCTTCCTAAATTAAAATTATCAAGCCGTCCTACTATGGGTGTACTCGCTCTTTTTGTCGTCCGAGAGACCCACAATAGTCCGAAGAAACAGTTAACGTGGCAGTGTCGGTCAAATGAGGGCTGAGATCACGCGCATTTATTGGGAATCTGTATTTGCTGACAAAACCTTCAGGGAATAGACACAGTTCCGAGAAGCACTTCAAAGATTCACCGCAAACCACTGTCTGCTTTCATGAAAGAGGTTGACAAACGGACTTAGATGGCTTACGCAGGCCTTAACGATTGTGATGAATAAAAAATGGAGGCTGTGGAAAAAGTCGCTTACTGACAGGAGTCTCCCGTCCATAAGTCCATGTGAAATCCAGAGAAATCGAGTTATGGGCCTTATCTTAAGAACACGACAAAAAATCGAACTGAGTCTGCTCAACTGCGCCACGAATAACCGTAAATCATCCTACGGTTGAATTAGGCGGAGCATGCGAGAGAAAGATCCAGTACCCAGACTAAGGACTGCTGAGGGCAAACACCCCACTGAAGATGGAACGAAAGCTGATCATCTTTCAGAATATTTCGGTCTGTTTTCACTAGGGAGACTGGATTTAATCCTTCCGCGAATGACTGCGAAGAGGCCACAATGATTGAGGCCGTGCAGTTCATCAAATGGATTGTTCTGAAAGAGCTGATGGAGTTAAAGGAATCAAAATCTGTAGGCCCTGACGAGGTACCGGCGAAGATTTTGAAGGAACTTGCCGGTGAGTTGGCAAAAATCCTCTTTATGCTTTTCTATGCATCTTTCGGGGCCGGATATTTGTCAGCCCATTAGAAATTCGTATGCATTGCGTCGCTGTATAAGAATGGAAGTTACAGACCAGTCAGCCTCACCTTGATTTGCTGCCCTATGATGGAAAAATAATTAAAAGGACAATTAATGCAGTTCCCAAGACAAGACCACCTGCTCTCCGATTTCCAGTTTGAATTTCCTAGAGGCAGGCCCTGCTACAAACTTGCTTTACTGTTTAGAACACTGAACTCGTGCTGCTGATAGAGGAGTACGGTGCATACTGTCTGTATTAACTCCAAGAGGGCCTTCGGTAGTGTGCCTCACTATCGCCCTCTGTAAAAACTCAGCCGTGTAGGAGCACGAGGTAAGCTTCTGATATGGATTCAAAGCTTTTTACTTAGCTGCTCTCAAAATGTCCATACCAGTGACCAGCAGTCAACGGAGGTTGCGTTAACAGTGATGTTCACCATGACACCGTCCTTAGCCCTACTCTGCTCCTTGCACACATCAACGACTGGGTCAATAAATCAGATTGCGACATTGCACTGTTCGTCGACGATATCAGAGTCTGGGGTATCATCCGAAATGAAGTTGATGAAGAACAATTGCAGGCAAGCCCCAACCGACTCGAACAATGGTCCAATTACTGGCCTCTGTCATTTAACGTAAATAAGTGTAACATCCTACGCGTCGGCAGAACCAGTTCTCCGAACAACATGGTCCACCGTTGTAATAAGTGGACATCCAAAAGAACTTGAGTGTGTGGACCACAACTTCGCCTAAGCCTTCGCTGCACTGCTCAAAGGTAGCCGAGCCGGCGATGTCTATCTTATACCTCATCAAACGTGCGTTCTCTTCTTTCGACGAAGGTCTTACGAACTTTTGTACGACCGCACCTGGAATTCGCTTGCCAGGCATGGAGACCCTAGACCGCTAAAGACTGGTGCCAGGGTAGGCGCACGAAAGTTTTTCTTCTCCAGTAGAGTGTTTGAAGACTGGAATGCTTTTCCTGGTGATTTTGTTGTTTGCATCCGTTGGAACTTTTTAGACAGCTGGATCAGTACTGCTGTACGCAGCACAATGTCATCCGACCTCTGTCGCCCTGATGCCGGATGCTAACAATGTATTACTATTATGATACTACTAGAAGTCTTTAAGTGGCGCTTGTTTGTGGAACTTATTAGTGGAACTTATTAGTGCATGAACCTTGGCGTACATCCTTACAGACATTTATCATGGCGCTTGCAGAGGCAGGCCTCAAGTAACTACCGTATTACGCTACATATGTACATACATATATTTTTGGACGTTGCTGACTCACAAAATATTCCGCATACATGTACGGCTTTTGGTATTTCGGCGAGAACCGATTACGCTGCCCCGGTCGCCAAAAATCTGAGGGATAAGTACTTGCAATACCTTCGTACTATTGGTTATTTCAGTAGGTGGTTAACATTTATATCTTTTAGTTGCTAAGAGGATGAACGCGCGACCCCTGGGACAGTACGTGCATTAGTCTGAGCTTTCGGTGTCGTACAGGAGGTCATCATCAGAGACTGTGAGAGCGCGGCGTCAAATGGGCAGTTGTATATTTACTTATGTTTTCCGGGTGTGCTGGTGTGCATTTGGGCTTTTTTATAGGGTTTGAAGTCAGTCAGTGGTTAGTGTTATTGCTAGCATTACGTTTAGTGTTAAATTCAGAATTGTGATTGGGCTTTGGTTTAACGTTAGGGCTAGGGTTATGTTTAAGGTTTTGATTTAGGGTTATTGTTAGGGTTACGTTTAGGATTAGAGTTAGGGTTACGGTCTGGGGTTAGGCTTAATGTTATGATTAAGGTAAGTGTCAAGGTTAGGGTTAGGAATAAATTTTAAGGTTAATGTTAGTCAACCCTGGGTTGGTGTTAGGTTTTGTGTTAAGGTCAGGTTTAGTTTTAGAATTACGATTATGCCTAGGGTTAGGTTTTGAGTTTAGTTTAGGGTTAGGTTTTGGTTGAGTGCCCAGTTTACGGTTAATGTTAGAATTATGATTATGGTTAGTGTTTAGTTTAAGATTTGGAGGGGGGTTGCATTTTGGTATAGGGTTAGGATTAGGCTTATGGTTAGAGTTAACATGAGATTTAAGTTTATCGTTAGGTTTAATGGCAAGTTACGGCTCGCGTTAGAATTAATTACGATTGCAGTCGAGTCTTTAACTGTAGAGGATATGAAAGTAAAATTAGATGCAATTTATGGCAGCCGGCATGCGCATGGGCGTTGCTGAAGCTCCACACCCACTCCAACGCCTCATGGGCCTGTGTTCCAACGCATGGCCACCCCGGAGGAGCCCGATATCGTCACCAGCGCCCTATCGGGCCAGGTGTTTCGAAAACAAGCCGTAAATACACCCAGTAATTACAAATTTCTTAGTAGATTTCACACCTAACGACCAAAGGAGATGAAAAAATTACTGCCTTCGCGAACAGGTCGTTCAGTATCCCGTTGGATGCCAGGATTACATTACGGTTAACATTTTACGGCCGGCCCAGGGGAAGAGGACCTTCTTCGGATCAAAGTCATATGGCTTGGTTGTGGTTATGACATCATTCAATTTCGTAATATGCTATGTAACAACACAGATGCCTTCACAGTCTGAAACGCAGCGCGAAATTGCGACAAGCGCCATTTGGAAAAGACCTTCCGGATTGTCTTTAGGAAGGCCTAGGACCGATTGCACAAACAAGGTAATAGGCAATCGACCTCGCAAGGTACGTACGGTTGGTGATCTCTTTTTAACGCGAATATCCGTAATTCGTTTTCCTGTAGTCCAAGTCAGTTCGTATTCAATTTTTCGCTTAACACTGCAATTAATATCGTCTTCTTTGAATTTAGATGACAACGACGACAACACAAATAATTCATCCTCTGAGCCGGCCGGTCCTTCAACACAGCCTTAGAATGGGATCCCTGTACATATTACGTTTTTTGCCCCCTTTCGTGCATACAATACTTTTTTGTAGAGCTTTTTGGCCCTTTGTATTTTGCCTTTTTGATGCTTCAAACTACTAATACCTTTTTTAAAAATAAAAATCTCACCTTCTTACTAAACAATGCAAACTTCCATATCTTTTGTTTAAGGGAAACCAGAATAGGGGAGGGCGAGGGAAACAAACGGTTAGGGGTCGGATAAGGGTTGTTTATGAATAAAGGAAGGGGTTCTGTCCAGTTAAAAAAACAAATGTAGATTTATCTGGCCAGATTCTACGCAGAGCAGGCGTGACAACGTCTACGCAGATTCTGTGAAGGTTCTAGACAGAATTGTCATTAGGGAATTCACTCTAGCTCATCATCTTTTGTCCGTATTTTTTTCTTCTGGAACTTTTCTTCTGCGCTTGACAATGCCTTCGTTTCTAAAAAATCATAAAAAATTAAACAGTTCAACTTATTACCACTAAACATTTACATATTTATATTTTTAAATTATGACCGTAGCCTTACGACCCAATCCGCCTGCTCTTCATGCCACCATCCGCGCTGCACTTCCGTCTGTATCATTTACTGTCATTAAATTTGCCGTTCATGTAGCCTTTTTACTTTATCATGACAGCCTCCGTGTTCGACCTTGCTTTCTTATTTGTTTCACTACTGACACCCGCCCTCTAAGGCATTCGTGTCCCAATGCCTTCCCATTAGTTCACACTGGAGTCGGTTAACATGCAGTGACCTTGACCTTTCACGGGAGTGGTGTTTGTTTATTTTAGGTTACTTAAACCTATTTTCAAATTTTGAGCTCGTCACATTGCCATTTTAGCCTAAATTTAAACAAATCTCTTTACTTTTAAGCGATACTCTATCAAAATACCGTCAATGGGTTACTGCTTACTTATTTTCCATGTACCCCAGCCGTAAGTTCTCTATTACCACCGTGCCCGTATTTCACACACTTATTCTTCAGTTTCGAAACCCGGACAGCGTAACCGATTCTTACCGATATTTCCTTGGCAGTTTCTCGATGTTGTTCCTTTCCCCAATTTTCGATATACCTCCGCTATGTATAACGTATATGGAGTTCACAGGCGTACGCCAAAACTTCCAAACTTAACTGAAATTATTGAAGGAAGCATAGAAATGCGACTTACCAAGAGTGTTGTGGATTTACATGCCTTATCTCTTGTGGCTTCGCCAATTATAAAAGGAACTCTTTTTTGCTGTTTCGGCTTTTAAGTAGCCATACTTCTAATTTGTTGAGTTCGAAGCAACTTGCACGTCCTTAACGTAACAGTCAGCGCCAACTATTCTTATTTCTTATACCGGCTTGTAGAGTTAAATAATATCAGTCCTATTCCGTTAACGCAATTGCTATCTGGAATAATTTACCCGGGAGCATAGAAATTTTGGAACATTAGTCTTCGGTTAAGCTAGTTATCACTCACTTTCTGCCTTCAGAACAACTTTTGCAGTCTCTGGATGCCGAATCCACCTTGTACATCTTCCGTAATGATGGAGTTCATGGTCTTTATTGCCTATGCCTGGTCTCATTTCGAGGCGAATGGTGCTGACTCTGCAGCCCGCCACCCAGCGAGTAAATTCCATAGCAAGTAGTGAACAATCGTTCACCCATGCACCCTTGTTTGGTGCTGAGGTCCATTTCCATGAAAAGGTATGGAGAATGCCAAAATCCTGCTGTAATCGCGCCAACTGTTCTCATCCTGGACTGTCGTCATTTTGGGGGCTGATTTTTTTCTCCTGAATAAGTCCAATTCCTCAAATTCCAAATAAATGCAGAGGAGTTTTTCATTGCTTACTCGATACCCACTAAACATATTTCCATAGTATCCGTAAAATGGCGTTCGTTATTAATATTTTAATGAAACGAGTAAAAAGCAAAGTTCACAGTTGACTGTAGATAGTCGTACAGCAAAAGACGTTGCGTGTCAAAAGTTTTGCCGTCTTATTACATTTGGAAGTCGGCAATGGTATCGTAAGTCACTATTTTGCCCAGGAGTAGGTTCCATAGTCGAGATACCAGCTGGATAAAAGAGAATCTTTCCTGGGCTGGGCGCGCACACGTGTTTGATGTGATACGGATGGTCGCATTGTGCACTCATGTTCGTAAACTTGAAAAGATCGTCAGATTATCAAACAGCTATGCTCGCGAATGATATGGAATGTCCAAAAGAGGTTACAACTCAACGGTCAATAGGATATGTGAAACAAATTGGCTGGATCAGTTTTTCTGGGTGTGATAATTTCCAAGGCTTATACACCAGTTTTGTCGTCCTTCATTGCAATTGCTCAATGGGATCATTGTCTTTCTTAATCCACGGCATCCATTCTGGCACTCCAAATTTCAAATGCGGCCTAAGGAAGGCACCGGTGAGCGGTGCAAAGTATCCACGGAGAAAGACAACGAAAACATGCCTAATTCAGTGCACGACAGTAGTAACATTTTGGATCGCTCTTATAAAGTGTTCGGAGGGTAGCCAGTTCGATTTTGTCCAGATACCTAGATCCTTTAACGTATCCGACGGAAAGAAACTGGAGGGGACTTATGCTTCCGTTTTATCGTTCGTCTTCAATGTGCTGTTTTGGTACTTCAGCTCCGGAATCAAGTCTCGAGTTTTTGCTATTACACTTATTCAATGGCTGACGTAGTAGGGGTCCGAGATGATATAATGAAAAAGACAAGGCTCTTCGGAAAATCTAATTGAACTCGTGAATATTCAAGTTGGTGGCACTGGTTGCCGTCGGACAAAATGAACAGAGTATAAAGTGAGATCGGCAGACTAGATCGGTTGGCGCGACAGGAACGAGACTGGCGGAAAGATGGCTAGTGTGAGAGGATGGGCACTGTGTTACGGTAAGTTTTGGGCGGGAGGAGCTAAGCGGAACTGTTATGACTCCCTGCTCCTGAGAGGTAGAAGGATAGTGGATCAGTGGAAATGCAAGAGACTGATCCATGTAGGATTGAGCATGTTCTGAAGAATTCCGCATTATCCTCGGCTCATAGCTGCACCGAAATCTGTTTGTTGTTTGTATTGTTGCAAGTGCCCGATAATTCCCATTGGTTGAAAACGTCGCCACTTATAATATCCTCTCTTAAAGGCTGTCAGAGGTCACCGGGTTTTCCATATCAGACGGTTGCTTGATTCTTTTGTCTTAGTGGACAAGTTAGATCAATAAGTATTTTGACTAATGAACTGAACGTACCCTAGTACTCGTTGAGTCCTCCAAGCAATGTGGTTGTCTACAGTATTACTGACACTTGTCTTCGCATGTTGGGGAAATCTCCCTTCCAAATGTTCGTTTTCCATTGTTTAGATGACGTAGGTTGTTAGAACATTGAATGTTCAAAGATTATTAAAGTCTGGTTGTTAGAACCCATATATGGGAGGCCATGTAGCTGCACTACACTCTCCTCATCTCGGGTGAGTGCGAAATATAGATAATTTGGGCGGTTTCTTCCTTAAGATGCGTCCTGAATGTTAAGTTCTGTAAGAGTAGTTTTCCCGCTGCCAATTCGGGCGAATGGTTATCAAACGTGGCTGGTGGACACAAAGCGGATCAATTTTGCCAGGTGATACTGGGAGCCCTAAAGTATAACAATAAGGATATTCGTGTTCAGGTAGGTATTATTCAGATCCGCTAAGAGAACGAAATCGCGCCCAACAATCTGGTTTTGGAGATGTATGCAGCCTCCAGTGCTAGTGTTCGGGCTACTCAGTGGGTGTAATTGGAAATAAACATTCTAGTTCCGACGTCATCGGGTGTTTCTCGGAGACTGCGGACAAATTGCAGTTAACCTAGAAAATGACCCCTCTTCACCGACACTTTTTGTCTCCTCTAAAGTGATGGTAACCTCTGAGGGATACAACATGTTCTAAAGCAGCTTTAGAAAATCATTTTTCTGTCGAAGCGATAGTATATGGTGCGCGCTCGTCGACTGAAGTCCGGTGTTCATTCCTTTTATTGACCAGGCTCTGTAAATTTGCATACATTACCTTCGATATCCGTGTTCTCGGTGAGGACCTGTCCTGAGTCTAAAAGGCGTCTGCCACAAGAACGATAGCTCGAATACTACCATTTAGTCTTCCCCGATAACTCATCATTAGGCCAAAACAGTTAAATAGAAATTGAAAATATGAGAAGTTCACAGGGTTTTTAAGTGACTCGGCGGCTATTTAATTGTGTCCATGGCTTAAGCTGGTTGCATGGGGAACGATATTTAATGAAGTTCCACACGGGACGCTTCAAACTTGGCCAGTAGCACCTACGTTTAGGGGTCCAAAGTTCTTAAGTCAATCCCTTATGCGAGTGAGAACGTCTTACATCGTGGACCCTGACAGGACGATACATCAGGGCTACTGTTCACCATCTAGGTAGGACAGAACACCATTCTCCATGAACAGTCTAATCCAGACCGTTTACAATGAACGCATCGTTTGATTTCGATTTAAAATTTGTACGTCTTCCTGCGTTTTGATATTTTAGTCATCTCTCTCTGCCTGAAATTATGCTTCATGGCAATAAGCTGGGAATCTACTGTAGACGTGCAATTAATTTTCGTTTTCTCGGATCACAATATTAGCGGTTCGCAGGAAATCTCTATCAGGAGCTTAACGGAGTATCTGGCTCATTTTAGTTCGGATTCTGGCAAAGGCTGACAAAAACGCACTTCCAAAATCGGTTTTCCGTCAGCCAATCGATCGAAAATCAGCAAAAAACGAGGACATATTGACAAGCTATCTGCGAAGGTTAATTCGTTCTTTGTCTGGCGTGGGTTGACCTGCATCAGACGTGTTGATCGGCGCACGCGGTTTGTCCGGCGTCTTAGTCGTGGTTTAATGCCTGGAGATACGGGAGCGGTAACTGATACCGAAGATGGTATATCCGAAGGGGGCGCAGAAGTGGATTCGGGAACCGACTGATCTGCCGGAATGGCGAAGGTATCCAGTAGGATGTCGAGAGAGAGTGACGGCGCCGAATCGAGCCCAGTTGTGTTACTGCAATGTCGCCGTCGGATCTGGTTGTGGTGGCGAACCCAGATGTCATCACCAACGTCGACGTCAAACAACATACTGCCTCTGTGCGATACTACGGTTGCTTCAGTCCAGTCTGGGAACCCCGCTCGATAATCACGAACGAAGACAGGTGTTCCGATGGAGAGCTTGCTGCGAGAAACTGGAGAAGTCTGCGCGGGCTGCGCACCGGTAGGGACGAGGGCATAAAACGTTGTACGCAGTTTTCGGCCCATCAACGCTTCGGCAGGAGAAACGCCACCAGGGGACTCCGGGTTCGGTGTTGTCCTGTAGGAAAACAGGAACGCCTGGACTATCTCGTCCGTGGTCCTGAACGACGTTCGGAAAGTATGCACTTCTTTGTGTGCAGTAAACTAGCCACTTGTAAATCTAAGCTGCACGTTATAAATTAATGCAAAATTTTAGAGATCTTGTTGACATTGGGAATGCGAACGTTCACGACCCAAATATGTGTGATGATAGTTTCCCGCCGGAGGAACGACTGGAAACACTGACCTATCGAAAAGGAACCAACGCTCCTAACCACTCGGCCACGTCAAAACAGCCGGCGGACAAAAATGAATTTACATCTAGAAAATAATGTTCTACCCCTAATAGGTAAACCGTCTTCAATTTTCTGTAACGAAAATTTACTGGAAATACTTAACTCGCCCTCAACTGGCTGCGACGGAACACCGACCATCAATCCTTAAGAACGCTGTGCGCCACTGAAATAGGCCACGAATAAGATAAACAACGACATGTTGACACGCTTTGATGGATGCGGAGAACTCACCACCATAGTTTTTAGATTAGGAGGGGACATAAATCTCCTGACAGAAGTAATAGCCATACTAATCAGATATAACAAAATAACACCTTCAGAACACGGTGCAAAAGACACGTAAAACACAAATGAGACGGACTACAGAACTCTCCAGAAACGGGTAAACGTCGATAGACATCATATTAAGCTAGACAAAAGCGAGAACGAACGAAGTCGTTACATTACACTTCTGACTCAATCGAAATACAGGTGAACAAAAGAAAACAGACGGAAATG
>CACRXP010001139.1:91355-140178 GCA_902702965.1 Spirometra erinaceieuropaei | reverse complement strand
GTCCTCCTAATAAAAACTAGGCAAAAAGGATCCCTTTTGGACCGCTTTTTGTGAAGGTCTGCCAATATTTGGGAACACTTTGACGCTTATGCTTCATGAGATGTTTAACAGACTTAACAGATGGCTTATGTACTTGGATATTAGGGCATAATCGTTCTCACACCCGCCTGCGAGAAGGTCGTCATTAAAAATTGTTAGAAGTACGGCGCGTTAAGTCGAGTTTATCATGTAGCAAATGTCCTAACTATCTTCAAGTACAACCGATTCTAAAATGTTCGCAATCAAAAGGAGAGATCGAAAGGGATTTTTATCAATTAAAACGCCGATAATATAATCAATTATTTTCACTGCAACACATTTCAGATTGTCACAGAAGCTTACAATACCCGCGAACAGTTCCTGCTTTGACTTGTCTACGTGGTTACGTTCATTCTACCATAAATCTCTTCGGCAGACGATGATGCCGGGCGTTGCTCGCAGGAATAACCGTTATTGCTTAACCACTGTGAATGAAGTAGTTTGAAACCACGTTATCTGCCAAATTTGTAGTCCTTTGGGCGTTTAGCAAGTCCGTCTTATGTCCTCAATTCGCTTCAACTACGCTTTAGACAAGACGATATCCTTTTGTCGACAGCGAATTATAATGAGCCATAAAAGGTATGGCTTCTTATTTCTTTGGAATCGCGGTAATAAATCAACTGCTGTTATTAACCGCGTATATCGAGCATCTTCTGTTACTGTTGACTACATGGACGTCGGCATGCTGTTAAAATTTAATCGTCCATACGCCTACGCCCGTCCAGCAACAACGTCTGAGATTGGTATGGTACACTTATCGACACCCAATTTATCCACTGCTAAAATAAAAACAGAGGTAATATCGAAAAAATAACTATATATGGATGAAAATTACGATCAAATTTGTAAAAGAAAGAAATACATGCAACCATTTTCCACATTGTTCGTTTAGTCAGAGCAGGCCTATGCAAATGCTTAGCAAGATATTAAGCAGTCAGCTATCGGACAACGAGATAAAGGTGGCTTTATACTTTCTAAATGATTTACCTAGGGAGCTTGTCTACGTAACTTTTGCTGAAATCCTCATTCGCAGAACACTGCGAAACTGATGCGCGCCGGACTACAAATCTCGTTTACTTTTAATTTCTAATTCCCACGGAAGCCAGCTACGCTTGAATTTTGCAACACCAACGTCAAGATTACTCACTATTTATTATTTAAAATCTAGGCCTCCATAATTGGTGTGGTTGATGTTATTAGTCTTACACTCTTTGACTGACAGTCTACGAGGGAAAAACTATGGAGTTAACTCACAAACAGTCAAAGATTTAATGTTTTGTGAGTTCCATGATTCATTTTATACGGAGGCCCTTTATTCCTCCGGCATCTCAAGACAACAGTTTAAGTTCTTGTGCTTACTTTTGGCACTATTTGACCGTATGGGCTAACAAGTGGAACAGGACGGCCCAGGCTGTAGCCCTTGAACGCCAATTGCTTTATGAGTCCGTATTCTGTAATTGGTGATTACTAGCAATTACGAAATAAAGTCGTGCTCGCTCACAGTCGGTAATCTACAAGCAATCTTATCTTAAGCTATCTGAGCAACGCAAAATGACCGTTAAAATAGTTCTTCTGGACGCGCCAGATAATTTTCTAGGAAATACTATGAGCATTCGAAGAAATTGTCCACTCCGTATTTATCAAGATAATTTTTGTTTGCCACCTGTATTTCAGAAGCTGCCAAATCAACTAAATAAAATGAAACTTATTTGTAAATTCTTGCTTAGTAGGTAAGACATCTATTCAGTCGACAGGAACACACCTGCTTGTTTTTATAATAACAATAAAAATTTGGAAACTTATCATTAGGTTGTAAAAATAAAAAGTCCCTAATGGAAAAGGGCAAAATAATTTGGATGTCGAAATAATGCAAATCCACTAAGGACTAATAAGTTAACGCCCACACACTTTTGCAATTAAAATGGAGTCTTGATTTTTCCTCAGACTCAAAATCCTTTCGAAATGAATAATATATCCTACATTTATCTAAATTCAGTTTAGTGCTCGCGAAAAATCCGTTGCATTTACGGTGAACATGTCATTATTTTATCATCATTTTTGCTTAATCGCTCTTCTCTAGAGAAACTATAGGAGCTATAAGGGAGCTAGGCCCAGGTAAGTAGCTTCCTACGTGTAACTTTACTTATATATAAATGCAAATTTGCTGTCGCATTAGCGCAGCAGTCCTTCTCTAACTCCGCTAGTATGTTGAAATTAAAAATATTGCATGCAAAATAACAAGAGCAGAAATTTTTCATACCTTTTTGAGTCTCCATTTAGGGCAAACCGATAAGTTACTGAGAGAATCGCATACACAACGGAAAAAACCAAAAACTCTTGCCATATTAATGTATATACACTGCCCTTCCATCTAATAAAGTATATTTAACCAGACAGTTCAAACCTCAGTAAGAGTTTAAGAAAGGCTGCATGTTTATTCGTTGCAATCGACCAACTGTAAGTCACCGTCATAATTCAAATACGAGAATGGTAACAAGGCGAGACTAGTAACCGGATTGATGCTGCGGTAAAACAAATCGACAGGGTAAATGACGACGGGAGATTGCGAGACGACCTTAACTGTATGCTTTTGAATAAGTAATGCAATACAAACCAGGTAATTCGGAATCAAAATACTTTGAACTATTCCTTTCCCATACAGCAAAATGTGAAGGGCAGACTGTGACAGAAAGCCTTTGCGGTATAATTCAATTCAATTCTGAACCCAGTATCTGTGTATACAGCATCTTTCTTACCATTCTGCGTCCTTGAAAAGATTAAGGAAGGTTTAGTTTAACAGTCGGCATTTGAAGATCTGAGACTTAGATTTTGTCTAAAGATAACCCTGACAAAGGCAGACAACATCAGCAGGAAATTAAATATATTATGCTTCATCCTCGGGTTTTGAAGTGGAATGTCTGATCTTACATGCCAAAATCCACAGTTTCCAACAAATTTTCGAACTTTCTGTAGACGGAAGGCGGAGACCAGCTGATTTCAGAAAGGCTGGAGTCACCCGCGATCCAATTATGTTTAAATTTCAATTCGGCCGCGGCATGAAATACCCGTCATTCCCGCCTTTTAATAGAACTCTTGCTCGAATGGATTCAGTGTGTCCCCCGCCACCTAACTTTTTCCTCAGTGGCTGTTTTACCAATGCACTCCTCATGCTAATGTTCATACTGGATCAGTTAACTCATCCGATCCTCAGATTCGATCCGCGTGAATACGTTGCAGTATTTGGCCCGTGGATTTCCAGCTGAAAATGAGTTAGCTAACGATAGTTACCATCTTCGTTGCCCGTTATTTTCTCCCCAAAGTTCTACTCCTTTTTATCCACGTCAGAACATTTTAATGTTACAAAATATTTGCAGAACTGGATAGGTACATATGGGCTGTGTGTTCCGTGGGCAGCCAAGCCCTGGACGACGTAGCCCACCTCCCTCAGAAACAAACAGCTTTTCCCCTCAAACTTTTTGTTCCAAACGCCAGACGCTTGCTAAATAAAATGCCTTTGCTTTAGACTCTGGTGTTCCTCCATTGTCCAGGTTGTCGACTTTCCCACCCGACGATCGAGACTGCTTTACCTGATTTTCTGTAGAGACTGTAATCCCTAGGCCCACTCGGAGTCTCCGACCATGACATAGTTGTTTCAACGTTGAAAATCGAGGCTGACAAAGCGTTGTCCCCGAAGTATGGCTTTTTCCTCGATTTCGGATAAATTCACTTGACCGAATTATTAACATACCTTAATTTTTGCAAGGCAAAACTGTACGAAGTTTTGGATCCGCCTATTTCTCGTTTTGTCCCCGTAAGAAAATAATTAATGTCGGGGATGAGGTTTTCCTACCCTTATCCTTTCGTCGCAGATTGCGCAGACTTTTTCGTCCATTCCATCTTCAGAACGATGTTTCTGTTCTGCCCTTGATTTGTGATATTTATAAGCGGCCTAAGAGATTGTCTGAAGAAAAGCCGCTAGCCGAGGAGATCCAGTTTACCCAAAAACATTCGTTAAGTGTATAGAAACTTTTCTCTAGAAAAATACGAACTCAACGAAAGACGCAGCATCCCATCCTCCAAGACGCTCACGGAAATCCCATAGTTGATGCCTAGTTAACCGCTGATAGCTTCAATGATTTCCTGTCAAAAACGTTTATTGAAGACTCGACCACTTCACTTCCGACCATCCAGGCATTGACCGGAGCAGTCCTAGAAACTATAACTTTCACTCTGTGGGATGCGACTGTTGCGATTCGGCGTTTTCGTCAATTTCATAGTCCAGGACCTGATGGTGTTCCAGTAAGAATTTTAATAGCCGATGCAAATATGATTTTCCCATCCCTCTTATCCAAAATATTTAATCTTTCTCTTGAAAGTGAAGCCTATTCTACCTTGCGGAAGGAACCACACATTGTGCCCTTTCCTAAGCATGGCCGATCTACGACATTTGATGACTTTCGGCCAATAAACACCCTCCCTGCAGTTTCGAAGATATTAGAGACATTGATCAAAGATAAGATGATGTGTCACTTAACATTGAATAACGTACTGAGTGCTGCTAGGAATAGCTATTCCCAAAGTCGGGTCTTGTGTTATCTGGCAGCTTTCTTTCATCATATTTTCCAACCTAAAGACAATGGTTTTGCATTTTTTACAGTTAATTTCGATTTCACTTCTGCTTTTGGTCGCGTTTTCTTTGCTCTTCTTCTCTTGAAATTGTCCTCTTTCGGAATAGGTGAGAAACTTTTGAATTTTACATCCTCTTAGCTTGATGTTCGCACGAAACGAGTTAAGATTTTGAATGCTTTATTCAACCCCACAGGTGTGAGAGGTAAACTCATCCAGTTTAGTGTCCTCGGCCCGCTTTTATTTTGCCTTTTTTAACGATGCACCTGATTTATTTAATAATGGTAAGCCCTTCATGCATGTTGATGATCTGAAAGTTGCATATACAGTTAGTGACGTAACTCATGAAATGTGTCGAAATTTACAATTGATTGTCAATCACTCGCAAACTGACACAATTTTATGAGTAAAATGTCTATGTTAATTATGTACAAGTTTAAAGATTTAAAAACATAAAATAAACATTAAGGGCAGTGTTGCGTTGTTTAGAAATTCCGATTTATTTTATTTCCCGAAAACGTCAGAAATGGCTCTAATTAAGTAAAATTCATTCTCAGATATATAGAATGTCTTCTCATACCAAAAACATAGTGAATATTAAAGTAGACATAAAATAACATCTAATAACAGTGTTTTAAAGAAGTTTATATCTAAATATTGTTTATTAAGTACTGTGATTTCAAATATGACCGTTTGTCAACTGCCTGCATTCTGAGTGCAGAATCCAAAACAGTATTTTAGTCATTAGTGTTATTTTTGGCGCAAATGAAGTAAATGGGATGGGGTTTAACAAGAAAAGCTGGAATTTGCATGACTTCACCGATTAGGACGCCGTAGGAACAACAGTTTTTATTAGGTGACATGCCATGAGGCCGGTCGCTGCATAATAAATTTAAATAGAACTGACAGGCATGATCGTAAACATACCAGTTACTTTTTATGGAGAGGAATTTTCTTCCGTTAGATAAAGTTATACTCTTCTTACGTTTTTGATTACGTTGAGTTCCACATCGGCCGCGAAATGTTGCTGAATGCTTCATGATTTTCAGTGCTTCCACCCGATCGCCCATAAAGACAGATTCTGAATTTCCTGTCTGCTGAGAACTTTAAAATAAGGCTATTCTTAGAGGCATTTACCGAATTAAGGAGCGTTCGGGCGTTCCTCTTCGCGAAGATGGTCGATTGGGTCATATTTGAATACTCATTCAAACAACAGACGCCATTTTCGAAAAGGGTGGCTGTCCACAACGAAATTCAGCAGCGAATATGCCTTCGAACAATATGAAAACCTTACTTAATAAGTTACCTCTTTAAGAAGTGCTTTAATACTGCACGCCGTTGACGGATCTCTGTGTACTTTGCATTTTTGTATGGCGAGGCCAAGTAAAAATTTGACACTTTTGGCGATTTCTTTCGCGCTCCTTAGCAATATTAATATTTTTCTACCGCAAACACAAGAACATGCCTTCCTCTATGCATTGAGGGCATTTTCACTGCTTTTGCTCGCTTTTAGACTCCTTCCATCGATCTTTAATGCATGGCAAAGCGCCCATATAAATACTGATATATTGCTGAAACTATTAACGTTTTGCCCGTTCTTTTCTGAATAAAGTATGCACGGAAGCTAAACTACACGACAAGTAGTGTTTAATATGTTTAAAACTGGAAATGACCGTTCCGTGACGGTCATCTATGTGACATCAGGTAGGATTTTTCAAACGACAAAACAATTTCAGCCCATTTAAATGAAGGAATCTCTCTCTGCGTTATTACTGCATTTAGTACACCATATCGCACAGAACTGCTAATTTGACACTTCGGAATTGATGAAACCTCTGGTTTTCTTAAAATAACCTTTTTGTTAGCAGGTTTTTCACAGTGGTTTACATCGGACATAAAATTAAATTACAAGTCCGGCTAAATCTGTTTATTAAAACTCTCGCGGGTAAATTACTGTCCTTTCAATAAAAAAAGTCGCTCAAATGCGTAACCGTAGTCTAGGACATGTATTAGCATAGAAAATTGCACGAATATATTCTAACGTCCATTTTCGCTCAAATTTACTGGTATTTTATTTGATATAATTACGTGAAAACAATGTCTGCACAATAATAGGCCATTTTATTGAAGGAAGTGGATGAGCGAATAAAATGCTCAACGTTAAAGGCGTCCAGAAATTCTTCCATGAAATTCCGTAATCAGCTTTCAGGAGATAGCTCACGCAAAGCAGGTATTAGCCTGTAGATCGCGACATCCTGCTCGAGCTCCTAAAGAGAAAAACTACAGGCATTTGCCCGATGGTACCGCACATGACGCCTTTCCCTCTCCAGGCGTAAATGCTCAGTCATGGCGGTTAACGACGACCGCCAACGTCAGCTAAGTATTGACGGTCACACCATAAATTTGCCTGGGGTCATCAAGGATCTGGGTGAATCATTCTCCAGGAAACTCACTCTTTCGGAGCACTGCCCCTTGATACTTTCCAATGCACGTAGAACGACCGGGTTTATCCTCCGAAACTTTAAAACTAGTGACATCGAATGCGCCTTTATAACATGCACACCAGAACTGGCAAGGAATACTGATCGTTTTTATTAAGCCTCATGCGTGCTGCTGAGCGGAAGAAAATAGAGTCCGTTCAACACTTTTCTACCAAGAGCATTCTAACCCCGGAACACCGACATTTGTCCTACCGAGAATGTTGCCGGCTTAGAGGCCTTGATCGTTTATCGTTCCGTAGATAACGAAAGGGACTTTTTTTCATTTAAGCTTTCATATGATCGTACCTTCAACTCACTCACTACTCCAAGATATCATGTTCACCCCTGACCTAGCTGTCACCGTGAGGTCTCTGTATTTCTTCATCTGGCACGTAATGTTAAATGTCATCAGTTCTTTTCTGTAAATACAATTGCTATTCGGAATAAACTACCCGGGAATGTGAAAACTCTACAGAATTCTTCTTTGTCTATGAGGACTTTTGATCGCTTTTTGCATTTCGGAAAAGTCCCATAAATTTTGGGCGCTGAATCCACTGATCGAAAATACCGTAGAGATGGAGTTCGTGGTCTCTGATCACTATGGCCAATTTCACCAGAGAAAATTTCCTTAGCCAACAGCAACGGCTGTTCTTCGGCGCTTCTCTTCGGACCGGCCGCCATTTCATGAAATAATTGACAACTGATTATATTCGATAAATTGCTGTCCCTCCATTTCTTTAGTGACGGCATTTAGGTCAGTATAGGTCAGTAGATTTTAAAAATAATAGGTAGTGCCTTTGAAAACCCTCTTGTAAACGATACATGCAATATATACTTTAAATAAGCACGGTACTGAAATGATATCGGTAATATATGCACTTATAATATAATAAAATAAATAATTTATTTAGTACCAATTTACAGGCATTGTCAGGGGAAGCGAGTAAACACAAATCCGACAAGCAGTGAAAAAAACTCCTGAGGTAAAGGAATAAAAATATAGTTGATGGTGGTTTTCATGGTTTGGAGGGTCCAGGAGAAAAAGAATGCTGGTGGTAGATTTTTGACCGTCAAAAATGAGGAGGTTGTTGCACGGTTTCGGAGATTATCAGACGTCAATTCCTTTCATAATACTGGGATAGTCGAAGTAGACGCGTTGACGAACAGCAGGTGTGACCGGCCACAGTGTTCAGAGACCACAAACGCCATCGCTACGGTACAGTCGATCAGTGGATTCAGAACCCAAAATTTGTGGGAGCATTTCTGAATGCAAAAATCGAGTAATTGTTCTCTTAAATAAAGGATAATTTTGCAGAGTTTTCACACTCATGGGTAGTTTATTCCAAATTGAGATTGCATTTACAGATTAGAAACGACGATATTTAACAGTACGTGCCAGAAGCAGAAATAAAAAGACCTCACTGTGACTGTTACGTCGTGGGTGGACATGGTGTCTTAAAGTGGTGAGTGGGTTAAATGTGTGATTACATAAGAGCATAAATAGCAAAAATAGTCCCTTTTGTAATCTACGGAACCATAACAATTGTTGAAAACATCCTGCAGTACTCTAGAACTGATCCCTGCCAGCACTTGGCCCCCTCTTGAAAGGGGGCCAAGAAGGGGCTATGAGGGTGCCAGCCCCCTCGAAGTTTTCTCGTCGGTAATGCACCATTAACAGGCATTACTCCGTGAATAAGCGTGCATTTTCCGGTTTGAAATTGTTTTTTTGAATAGTAAAAAGTACTTTTGGACCTCGGAAGTTGTGCTTTTTACATATCTGGGCAATCCTGATATAAAGCTCTTAATTGTTTAAGTGTGTCACTTTGCGGCACTTATCTCTCACGTGAGCTGCGTTCCTCTCGTTGTGAGTTCTAATACTGTCTACTGTGGTATACGTGCATACGTTACTGTGGTATGTTACGAACTGTCTTTTTGCTGTCTTTTATGATATTTTGTTACTTTTGACCTGTAAATTTGTATTATCATTGAATAATTGCCTGTTGATTTAAGCAATATCATTGAGATATCCGTTCTAGCAGAGTCATCTAAAAGCTGCACTTTGAGCCTTTGTTTATCATTTTTGTCATTGACATTAAGTAGAAATGAAGCGTAAGTATTTTGGAATCAACCGAAGCACTGTCTATAAGCGAATCCGGCGCCTAAAGAGGGCCTACTATGCCGCAACGGAGGCTGCCCAACCGGTTAATGTTCCATCGGCGTCTACTTTGCCAAGCGACTCTCCTGAATTAGAAATGCCAGAATTAACGGCTGAGGGTTACACTGGTAGGTTTTTCCATCGATGTAGAATATTAATGGGTGTAGATTTTGCAGGAAGTCAAAAGCATGTGACGGAAAATAAGGGAAAATCTTTTCTATCCGATTTACAAGAACTATGTCTGAAAACGCGAATGCCTCTCTCTATGATTAAGGCCTTGTTCGATATGCTGCGGCCGTACCACCCAGAAGTCCCGAAGGACCCGCGAACGCTCTTGAAGACTCCCAGAACTTGTAACAACAAGGTCCTAAGCAACGGGAGCTATGTCCATCTGGGCATTGAGCGAGCTTTGCTGGATGAGGTAAACCGACGTCAAACGACTGAAATTCCTGAAATGCGCATCCACTTGCACATTGATGGGATGAAGTTGTTTAAAGGATCGGGTCAATGCCTTTGGCCTATACTAGCGCGAATTAGTCACCCTGTTATTGGTGAACCCTTCGTCGTTGGTATATTTTCCGGCTTCGGCAAACCCGAACCAGTGGACGAGTTTCTTCATGACTGTGTTTGCGAACTGAAAGGACTTCTTGATGGTGGCCTGCGACTCCCAGGTACAGGGGATATTGTAAAAGTGGAGCTAGCCAATATAATTTGCGATGCCCCTGCCCGCTCCTACATCCGCCAAGTCAAAGCATATAACGGATACTATGGATGCGATAGGTAGGTTTGTTCATCTAGCTAACCTAAACCACTCTAGGTGCTGTCATGTAGGAATTCCCATTGCTAACCGGATGACATTTCCGCCATATAGTGGGCGACCTCGGGACGACATGTCATTCCGGTTGCGAAAGCAGGCCATGCACCATCGGGGCATATCACCATTTGAGGAGTTACCCATCGATATGGTTGCCTGCTTTCCCATGGACTACATGCACCTAGTATGCCTGGGAGTAATGCGTAAATTGCTGCACATGTGGCGCCTCGGGGTGAAGAAGTTTTCTGCGGCGCTCAATGCGCGGATTAAACAGTGCAGCAATTGTCTACCGGCAGAATTTGCTCGGAAGTGCCGCACTCTGGATTGTCTGGAGTATTGGAAGGCGGCCGAATTCCGGCAATTTCTCCTTTACATCGGGCCGGCAGTTTTAAATTCATTTCTTGACCAGGAGCGCTATTAGCACTTCCTGAAGTTGTCTGTTGCCATGTATATATTTTCTCATCCCCGGTTACACATTACGTGCATTGACTTTGCACGCATTCTTTTAAATGGCTTCGTAGAAGACTTTGGCAAGCTGTACAATCCAGCTGACCTGGTTTACAACGTGCATTGTCTGGTCCACTCTTCAATATTGAAGAGTTTGAAAATCATCAACAATGAGCCAAGTTGTTATAAAAAACTCGTTCACAAAAGTCGCGCAACCGGGATTTCAACTCGGTACCTGTGGATCCGGATGCCAGAGTGTTAACCACTGCGCTATCGATGAACGGTTTGGAGCTAGTCAGATATGTTTATCAAGTACAGAAGAGCAGTTGAAAACGGTCTTTAATTCATTAGCAGTCTCTTGCGATAAAATGCCGCTGAAATCATTAGACTCCAGGGAGATTACGCACAATAGGCTCGAAGAGATAAGACAGGAAATAAGAACCGATGCACTGCCAAGAGGCCTCGAAAACTGTATGACAGACGGGACGGATTCTGCGCTTGTCGGTCGTTGTGTCGGCTGTAAGGAACTTGAAAAGCGGGTCCAGACGCTAGAAGAGAAGCAAGGTTTACTGACGGACATCATCACGGCTATTCTTAAGCACAGTAAGATAGAATTACCAAATAATCCGCCAAATTTCCGATCGATCGGCGACGAACATCCTACTAATAAAGGCACTAGTGCGGAAAAGTCAAAGCCAGTCAGGAAGAGGAAGCGAGTTATGTCTCCAGAGGAAACTCTAGACAAATCAGTTCCGGTGGATAACGTGGCGGTCGACACAAATGCATTAAAAATAAGTCAGGTTCCATAACCTGCTATAATAACTAAACCTGCCAAGTCATCGAACACTAAAGTTGGGAAAGCCAGGGTGACCCTCAGAAGATCTGTTAGAAACTACAAGGACTCGCCGTTATTCTTGGAAGGAAATGCTGTTACTCCACTTCTTCACAAGGCTAACTCATCTGGAAAGTGTCCTAACCAATCCGTTTATGGAAAAGGACACGATAAGCCTTCGTGCAGTACATTGCAACAGGGTAATGATTGTAAGAGCTCCACTGCCGGAGCAAGTACGTCACATGAAAATCCATGCCCTAAACTCCCTTCGCCGGCCGAAAATCATTCAAATGTCGAAGTGACAACAGCCGTCGGGAATACTACAGTAGCATTATATCGTCCTAGCGCGGACGGGACAGTGATGAGCTCTTTCATAAATCGTAAGCAAAATATTGTCATAAGGGGCGCCCCAGAGTCCACGTCCTGCATTCCGAAGGAACGAGTGACGCATGACCTAGACCTTCTTCATCAGTACGCCAGTGCCGTCCTGCAGGATGGGGAAATATTCACCGTTAAAAAAGCTTTCCGACTAGGCAGAGCGGACCCAAATCGTGACCTAGAAACATCCCCAAGACCCCTGAAAGTTATTTTGGAAAACGAAGCCCAAGCAGCGCTTTTGTTATAAAGTAGAACGACCTTACGCAATTCGCACAAGGAAGTGTTTTTTCAACCAGACTACGAACCGAGGGAAAGACTGAAAATGAGAGAACTGAGATCAGAATTGAAGGAGAGAATTGGCAGAGGAGAGAAAGGGCTGAAGATCAAAAATGGACAAATAGTCCAAACAAAGGGGTCTTTCCTGTGGTCAGAACCCGTCACAATGAAGGCCGGGCCTCTCCAACAAATCAGTCATTGAAGGTTATATCCGCAAATGTGCAAAGCCTCTTCAACAAACTAGACGAACTAAGAGACTTAGTTGATGAAATTAAGCCAGACATTATGGCATTCACAGAAACGTGACTTACTGAAGATATCGCAGATTCATAAATATCACTTAGAGGATATCAGCAATTCAGGAGAGATAGACTAAGCCGAGGAGGAGGAGTCATAATTTATGTCACTTGCAAGCTAAGCGCTATGGCTGATGTACACGGACCGGTACGGGATGTGGAACTGCTAAGCGTTACCATATCTACTAAGAATGTCCTATCATTGACGCTTTCGGTAGTGTACCGTTCACCTAACCATACTTCTGACCAAGATCTCATGCTCATATCCGAACTGTACCAAGCTAGCGAGAAGAAAGACGTCCTTATCGTTGGGGATTTTAACGCTCCTGGCATTGATTGGCTAACGTGGACTGCACAAGGGCCGCAAGACAGCTTTAATCACAAACTACTACAATGGGCAACGGACAAACTTCTCTGCCAGAATGTTACCTTTGGAACACGGGTCAGAGAAGGGCAGCAGTCGAACTGCCTTGATCTTATTTTTACCCGAGAGGAGGAAAACGTGCTAGACCTGCAGGACCGACAGCCATTAGGGTCAAGCGACCACATCACGCTCTACTTCGAGTACTCACTGTTTTCCAAACCCGTCCAACCCGAGAGGTAGGAGAGGAACATTTGGAAAGTGGACGATTCTCTCATGAGGAGGGAAGCGGCAGCTATATCATGGGAGACTGAACTGCATGGTCGAGCCAACGATAACTGGAATACTTTCAGTTCCTTACTGAAAGAGATTGTTTATTCCAATTGTCCTCTTAGAAGGAAGACAATCACAAACCGCCCAAAATGGATAAACCCCGACTTGAAGGCCTCTTTCAGAAAAAGGAATCGTCTGTGGAGGCGTTACAGACTAACTGGCTCCGACGAACACTTACAGGAATATAAGCGGCAACGAAACGTCTGTAAACGTGAGGCCTCAAAGCTGCGAAAGAAGTTTGAACTAAACATACTCCGAAATTCGTTGGAGCATCCGAAAATTCTATATGGTTATATACGAAGTACTAAAAGGACTCAGCAGCTAATCCCTGCCCTCAGGTCTGCAGATGGAAAAGTGAAGATTGATGACCAGGTTAAAGCGTCCCTCCTTTCCGACTTCTTTCAGTCCGTCTTCACCCGAGAACCTAGTGCTATATTTGCCCATCCATCCATTCGCCAAACAACCTCTCCTCCCAGTACCCTTCCCCATCCTATCCCCTCCCTACCCTCCTTAACTGAGGAACCACTCTTTTCATCTACCATTGTTAGGGCCGAGCTACTCCGGCTGAAACCTGCCAAATCGCCGGGCCCAGATAGAATTCCCGCCCTAGCACTTCGCGAACTTGCTAATGAACTGTGTAAACCCTTATCCGCAATATTTAAAAAGTCATTTGAAGACGGCGAGCTACCGGAAGAATGGAAGTGCGCACTGATTACTCCGATCCATAAAGGAGGCTCAAGACTTGACTGCGGAAATTATCGTCCTGTCAGTCTTACTTGCATCGCGTGTAAAATAATGGAACGCATTATCAAAAGACACTTGATGAAATACCTGGAACAGAACAAAATATTGTGCGATGCCCAACACGGCTTTCGTCCAGGGCGCTCCTGCCTAACGAGTGTTCTTTACTCACACGAGAAATGGACACGAGCTACCGATAAGGGTTTTCCAGTAGATGTCATATTTTTTGACTTCAAGAAGGCCTTTGACAGTGTCCCACACAGGCTTCTTTTGCAAAAGATCTGGGATGTAGGGATTCAAGGGAGAATGTTTAAGTGGATCAGAAGTTTTCTGTCCTCCAGACTACAAAGAGTCGTCGTTAGTAATTCTACCTCGGAATGTGTAAAGGTGGAAAGTGGTGTCCCACAGGGTTCTGTCTTAGGCCCAGTACTCTTCCTGATTTATGTTAATGACTGCATCAGCGAAGTGAATTGCGAGGCTCTCATGTTCGCGGATGACATAAAAATATGGAGTGAAGTCAAGTGTGATGATGACGCAGAGAAGTTGCAGTCGAACATCAACAACCTGTGTGCTTGGTCGAACAGATGGCTTTTGAAGTTTAACGTGTCCAAATGCGTGGTTTTGCACCTGAACACCGGCCGCAATGCCTCTCCCAAACACCAGTACTATATTGACGGGACGAGGTTAGAAACTGTGGAAAGACACAGAGATCTGGGTGTATGGACGACCACAAATCTATCGCCGTCAGAACACTGCAGAAAGATGGTCCAGAAGGCAACTAGTACTCTACGCTGGATCAGACGTGCATTTAAAATATTTCCTCCCGAACTCTTCGAAAGACTCTTTGGTGTCTTTGTAAGACCTCATCTAGAGTATGGAATGCCAGCAGCCTCACCATGGATGAGAAAGGATATCAACTTACTCGAACAGGTGCAACGCAGAGCGACAAAGATGGTCGACGGTCTAAAGCATTTGTCTTATCAGGAGAGGCTAAATTTGCTTGGCCTATTCCCTCTCTCTTATAGACAAATAAACTGCAGTCTACTCTGGACGTTCCGGATTGTTCGCGGCCCGGGTTGCTCATTAAAGGCAGAGGACTTCTTTGGGTTCGCCCGTACAAACCAACTACGCGGCCATGCATTCAAAGTCGGGAATGAGCGCACACGTTTAGACCGACGAAAATTTTCATTCAGCCAGCGGGTTGTCAGGCCGTGGAACTCGCTTCAAAGCGAGATGGTGACGGCTGACACAGTTTGTGTGTTTAAAAGAAAACTTGCTCGCCTAGTTTTCGACAGAAATCGGCTTGTACAGCATGACTATGCACAGCCAGTTTTGTAAAATCTGTCATATACAATCTTCCGCACTAATTTAAAGTGACCCCATGCACTACCTTATGATTACGATTGAACTGTGACCCAATCACATTTTAAATGCCTGCAAATTTATTTTATTTTTTAGTATGAATCTGCGAAAGCACTGTACATAAATAGGGTCATCAAGGGTTCTGCCTGTAACCCTTCAATATACATATACATATACATATAGACCCGCCTACGTACCATTTTATGAAATCCGTTACACAATGCCATATACAGCTGACAGTTATTTCGGCCGTGTTGATGTCGGACTATATTCCATTCTGTACCGCCACATGCAGGCCAGTCCTCCCTGCATTTTTCCGATGCTATTTTTCTGAGGGGTTTTTTTTTCTCCTGTTAAATTACTACAATCATTTTTAAATTTTGCTTTGGAGTTTTTTTCACCCCTCGTTTTTTCATTTTCATTTTGCTTAACGGACTTCTAATCTCAAAAACTATGTACTACCTCGTCTAAAATTCGCATGTAAATTTATTTTTACTTGCTTTGATGGGACCCCGACGGGTCTTTAATAAAAATAATTGAATTGAATTGAATTTGCCAGGGTTAGAATCACTGAGGACAAGTGATTCTCTTTACCTGTCGCGCGCTTGGCGCATCCTTGAGGCCATTTCAACAATCTCTGTGATTCTAAAATGAACTGATAAGGAACTAGTGGATAGGTCACGAAGCTGCCGTCTCAAATTTTAGACCGCTGCTAAGAAGTAAGGAACAAGGGAGTCTGACGAATTAGACTTGAGCCATCTACGCGACACAAACTCTAGGACGTGCTTGGAAACGCTTGACCTGGCATCGCGAAGAATAGTTGCATCGCTAGAGGAGTGAACGCCACACCGAACTAGGTTTCATTCCTTCTTATGGCTTTTTAGAATCAAGTGAGCTCTAAATTCACCCGACTATTTGGAGCTGAAAACGTAATTTTCGCCGTCGCTAAAGACCATAAAACGCTTCTTCTCCAATCATCGAACACTTCATGGTCACCCACAAGAACAATTTTTCCATAACCTCTAGAATACCTCCACTATTCTTACTGTTTAAGATCAGATCGTTGTTCGTCCGCTGGCGTTCACAAAAGCATTTAGGAAGACCTCTGTCAGACCACTCGGCAAAGTGCTGGCCATCCAACTTCCTGAAATTTGTCGATTCGACCAAAATCTCAACACGATCTAGCATAACTTTCTGAGAGGCTGTAACTGCGAAAACTGGCACTGCCTCTCCTGAACCTGCTTACATCTGTCGGAGGCAGTTGCCAATGTCGATAATGACATACTGTTCTTAAGTATCGCTTCATTGTTGGGCGCCCAGCGAGCAATGCGATATTCTGAACGTCGCGAACGACGATGTTGAGCTCTGCTATTGGATAGGCATGTATGTGCATTTATGCTTTCATAATGCATCACAATCCTGCCAAATCTGGCTCACTTCCTCCTACACCCATAATAATTAAATTGACAGTGAGAAGGCAAGGTTATCTGGGGCTGACTGCGCGAAACGGTCAGTCTGTGACCGCCACAGATGATCCACACTTAATCAAACAGTACAAGGCTAAACCAGAGGATACGCATCTCACTTTACAGATTTGGTGTATCCCAGTGAGTTTATCTGGCGGAAACTTGAGTGGCCATGTCTGAACACTATATTTTTTACAGTCAACGAATTTGCGCCAAGGATTTTATGAGAAGTGGAATCATAAGCCTACACTAAAAATTACGCAATAGTACAACGCCCAATCGTTTCCGAGTTCTAATAGCATCTGAAAATATAGCTGCAATAGTTTAATGGGGTAGTAATCAGCCTTGGCATATGTGATCAACCAGGAAAGTAGTACGACGTCAATTTTCATCCAGCGCCAGAGTATGTGTCAGTGATCGTGCGCTTCATGACTAGACGTTATTGTAAATTTTCAGCGGCAAACCGAAGTTATTGACTTCTTATCATAAGAAGTCAAGACGACATGGGTTGGAAACCAAGCTTCCATTTTTATGCTATGAGGTAATTTTGACGTTCAACGCAATATTGTTCCATTTTTGCTTTTGGAGCTTTCGCAGATGTGGATGTCGCTTCAGCCGTGCTTACCGACGTTGTCCACTGTGTAACCCACAGCAGGGCTGGCGCAGGGACAAAGGTGTGAATATTACGACGTCTGCAGGTAGGGCCTTGCATGCCTCAACTATCTTTACATAAGGATGGCCTTCATGTATCCAACTTAGCCCCAGTCACACTGAATGTGAGTGGAAGTCGCCTCAGATCACCAATTTTTGTTGACACAAAGCAGTCACCACGCACCATGGAGAAGTCCTGAGCAGGCATGATGTTGAATTTCTTATCCGGTTGACTAGAAGTCGACCGCAGTCTAAAGGAAAATGGTGGAGATCGAACAAATTCGTTTATGGGGTAGAAAACCCTCTCCTGCTACTGAATATTTGCACGTCTTTGAATTTTTTCGAGAGCACTGATGTTCTTAGTGGCCTAGGGTGTTTAGACTTACATGAGAACACCCAGTTGCGACTGCGCAAACGCTTGAAAGACTTTAGCAAACAGTCTTCAAAAAAGTCCCATAAGCTCCTTCAACGAGGTACGGAGTTGAAATTACGAACTTGACCACCCCTGAGCGGCACAGAAACGGTTTGAGATGTTATATTGACAATGAGATTGTCGATACGGTTAAGAAGGGAAGCCTTTGGGGTTCGTTTATTGCCCTTCCTGGTTTTTGTAACTTTCTCCCACGTCCTTCGGCGCACACGTATTGTCCGGCTGCATGCATATGAGGAGTGTACGGGATTTTGGAATAATCCGCCAGCACCTGATCGGCTATCTACGTATGCCAATATAGTCAACGGTTGGATCGTGAATTCTGGATCGCATATTTTTGTTTCTTAATCATATGGATCGTCGTCTGTTTCCACCTGCGCCATCCCATCGTTCTTTCCAACAGGAATTATCGGTAACAAAGGTGAAGTTCTTCCAAGCGTTCATTTCTTTCAACAGCGCATCGTTCAAACGGTAGGCATTGTATTTACGAGATCTGGTTCTGCTGACTTGCGAAATGTATCGTTGTTAAATTAACTAGTGATTAAACGATTACTCGAGTCTGGTGAGGATTGTCATCAACGACATAACTGTGGATGGGGCTTTCAAGAGTCATATCGTCGTTAAAATGGCGACACTGGAATACAGTTTATTGACGCAGATAATGGACAGATTGGTTTATAGAAAAAGTTCTGAAGGGTATCTGCTTCAACAACTGCCTCGGTCCACTGCTGGTTACCCATGCAGACAAATAGAGCGCAGGTAATTAATTAGTTCCTGTGCCATCTCAGGATAGTAACATAAGCTTCTGCTCGGCTCAGTTTGCACAAGAGACACTGGTGTAAAATCAGTTGGCGAACATATGTTTTCGGTAATTCCTCATCAGGCCTGTACATTTACATGGGAAATGATCAGTCTAATTGTCGAGAGGATATAAATGCGTCTCGGGGGCAGGTTTAATCGGACTCCATGTTCCTACGCCGCCCGCATGACGGCGTCAGCGTGTTGAGGACGGCGGATTTTGGGAGGGAGGGATGGGGGTGGGAAGAAGAAGCCGCATCTCGCCCAACTCAACCACACTAAGACGATATGCAGAAAGTCATTTGGAGACAGTTAGTACAGTAATTGAGGAACTGCAACGGAATCTATGCCAAAAAACAGCAGCCCTAGACCATCTCGAAAGTCTCGAGAGAATGGAGTTTGAAGACCATTTACAGACAGTCAGAAATAAGAGAATCGAGGCCAGATGGACGAAACTTCCACGATGTGTGCAGTCAGTGAAAGCACAGGCCACCCTTCCGAACAATCCGGAACGATACGTACATAACTATTCTTCAGTACGCCTTGACAAAACTCTCGTATAAGTACTATCTCTTGGTCCTAAGTTTTGCATTGCACGGAAAAGGCAGAAGCAACTTGAGCTCGAAACCCCGTTTGAGAGTCTCTTTAGCCAGACTAACGATCTAAAACCCTCCCAACCTAGAGAAGTTGACTATTTTAAATCGACTCCGTAAACTGCTGTGAATAGCATTTAAGAAAGGGTCCGAGAAACAAAGGCCCCCTAACAAGAGCCCACCTCGATAGTCTCAGGAAGTTTCGCGAAAATGAAAATATCTTACTAATCAGACCCGACAAGGGCTCAGGCATAGTGCTGATGGATAAGACGGATTACGCGGAGAAATTAGAAGAAATCTTATCGGACCGTACAAAATTTTCAAAATCCGAGAAAGACAGGGATCCAACCGAGACAATCGAGAAGCAGTTAATGAATGTGCTCAAAGATCTCCACAAGGAAGGACTTCTGTCTGACAAGGAGTTTGAAGGGCTAAAACCTGTGGTACGACGATACCCAGAATGTATGGTCTTCCCAAGATTCAAAAACCCGGGCTACCGCTACGTCCAATCTTGCACATGAGAAATTCACCTTATTACGCAATAACAAAATGGCTGATAGAAAAATTAAAAGCGCTTCAAAGTTGCCTGCATTCGCGAAGTTTGAAAAACAGCTTTGAGTTTGTCGAGGCTATCAAGAGCATTAACGTGGATGGACAAACAATTCTCTCGTTAGATTTATCATCACTGTTCACCAACGTACCCGTTGTGGAGACAATAGACTTCCTGGTCGACTTCATCAGGGAAACAAACTACCCGATAGGCATGACAGTGGAGACGCTAAAAGGACTACTTACGCGATGCACACAGAATGTCCAATTCCTCTGCAACGGCTAGCTATACAGGCAAATAGACGGTGTGGCAATGGGTTTACCGCTTGACCGTTTCTCGCAAATGTCTTCATGGGCAAAGTCGAGCAAACGAGTCTCAAGGATATCATTAATGACCTTAAATTCTACGATAATTATGTGGACGATACCTTTTGCATGACGAGTCATACTACCGACATAAATGGCCAAATTTAGAAGTTTAACGGGGCGCACCCATCTCTGATATTTACCGCAGTGACCGAGGCGAATAACGAGATCGCATTCCTCAATGTCCTTCTACACAGACAAGAGGACGGATCCATCCAACGCAAGATATTCAGAAAGAAAACCTGGACGGAACAATACATTGATTTTCACAGTTTCGTTCCCTTAAATCTAAAACGAAATTTAGCCCAGGGACTGACGGCTAGAGTGCGACGCCTCCCCTCTCCTTAAACTGTTGAAGCAGAACTCCAGCAGCTGCAAAACACGCTCCGCGAAAACAGCTATCCAGAGCGATTCATCCTCCGGAATATTAGAAAGTGGGCCACAAAACCTGCCGTTGCAACTGCGGAGAAAAAAGACTTATTTCTAAGACTGCCTTTTCAAGGAGACGCAGCAAGCAAATTAGTGAGACGACGTCTCAGAACAGCTCTCACGAGTGTCTTCCCCGCGGCGAACTTGCGCGTATTCTTCGCAAATTTCCCCCTACTGCGGTTGGGGGGCAAAGTCCGGCTGCCGTTACAGACCACATCCATGTGTATTTATTTATTCACCTGCTCCTGTGGAGCGGGATATATTAGCCGTACAACCAGGCGTCGGGAAAAGGAAATACGCGAACACATGCCTGCCTGGCTAGGTAGCGGTGAACATCGATCGAATTCGAGTTCAATTCTCGCACATCTGATCGATACGAACCATCAAACCGGCACACTACTCTAAAGGCCTGAGCAAATGGGTGTTAGCCACAGTCGAAACAGTGGCCATTCGACTGGCGAACTCAGCACTCTGTTGTCAGAAGACGCTGACACAAGCAGTCTGTCTGCCCTGCCCGACTCCAGACGGCGATCGCACGCCGTCCCGACGCACTGAGAGCAGTTACTCGCACTCAAAGCGCCTACAATCTAACCGGAGCCCCTCAACTTCCTCCCCCCTCCCACCCCAACTCCACCGTCCTCAACAAGCTGACGCCGTCATCAGGGCGGCGTGGGAACATGGAGTCCGATTAACCCTGCCCCCGAGACGCATTTATACCCTGTCGACAACTAGACTGATCATTTCCCATGTAAATGTACAGGCCTGATGAGGAATTACCGAAAACATATGTTCGCCGATTGACTTTTCAATCGTAATATGGGTGCTTTTGCAGAACTGAGACAATGGTCGGATACATTATCGACTGGATTCAGGTGTATATGTGCACTAGATTTTTCTCTACGAGTTCCTCTCGTCCTGCGTTTTAAGCAGTATAGTAATTCTGTCACGCAAGTTCGGCCTTTGAGGAATCCATGTTGGGCATCACGTAGTGTTTTTATTTATAGTGCACTCCTGATCTCCGATTATTTTCACTTCAGGCGTCTGTCTGAGTGATTTTGAAATACGATGTTTACCTTCGGTCAATTCAGATATTCTGTCAGACCTTTCGTAAAACCCTACGCAACACCACCAGCCAGACAGGGATATCGATTATGACGACAGTTTTTGACTGCAAGACTTCAGTTCGGTCACGCTATTGTAAGGACAAGTAAATTAGTCAGCAGACTACTCGGGCTCGAAGGTGTACACATATCTTAGTAGGTTGGGTTCAACAGTCGTCAGATGCACTTTTATGATAGACGCTTTGTCGCTTGACCACCTCCCTCTTAGCTAGCCAGACGTTCTGCAGCTTTAAAGGACGTCATATACGAAGACGCATGCTGTATGGGTTGTTAAAATCCCCCGCAGACACTTAGATATGTGAAAGGAGATAAAGTGCATGAAAATATTAACTGAGCCTGCGCTTCGTCTGCCGAACAATAAAGCAATATTCAAGGCCAAGGATAAGAATACGTTTGTAAAGCGTATGAAGTAAAGGCCTACATCAGCAAATCAGGCAAAAGGCAAAGTTGCGTAATTGAGAGTCTTAGCCAACTTAAGCACCAGAAATTCAAATCATGTCTAAATCACATCAAATTTTCAAAATGGTCGCATGCGTTCCCATGGAAATCTGCGTTACATCACCAGAGACTAGACCGCCTCACAGTACAATTCCTCATTCATGCACGCATCACACATTAGCACGTCCGGTATCAAACACCGCAGGTACGGACTACGCACCCCTCCCTGGCGTACACGTCTATCTGTTATAAACAAAGGAAGGCCCGATAGTCCCTATTGGCGATCATCTACGCTTTTAGTTAAACAGGTGTTTGTCAACGGTATGACGTCTGAGGACAGTTCTGTCGATAGTTGTCGTTTACGCGCATTTGACCGAGCACGGAATTTTCAGAATGACTTACGACAAGAACTCTCTTACTTCCCAGGTCTTCGGATCTATCCGAAAGTCTAAACTAAACCTCTGGAAAAGGACTTTGGAATAAATAAAGCGTGTTTGCAACCTTGGCATCCGAGGAAAGCAACAGTAACTGACATTTTTCAGATAAGGTGTCATCAAAATAAACGATACAGAGAAATCCTACGATCGAGTGCTCAACATCTTCCAACGTTTCATGCCCCCGAGAAGTGAATACAAGACTTTTCAACTCTCAGAAAAGTCCGTGGTGGCAAAATAATTTTGTTAAAAAGGACTACTGAAACGTGCTTACAGTAGTACTTGTCTTTTAACACAATCTCGTGAACTTTCCTACACGACAAAGTACTGGACTTTGAAGAACATTTATGACTATCTGAAGAAACCGCACTCGGTAGCAATGACGAATTAAAACCGAAGGACATCCTTTATGCAAATAAAACATAGTCTCATAAAATCTGGTTACATGGGAGAGATTTAATTTATCCTTCCAGACGAATATGATTTAGCATACATTAGAATCACAAGCCAATGCAGAATGGATATAGCACTTGTGTATTTCGTTTCAGCGTCTGAAATTTGTGGCGGGTTTCAGATAAGATGCTCATCTAGGCCGACGTTGGCGTAAATGAAGCGTCAGGTGACATGTTGTTTGGCACTTTCGCAGTTTTAACAGTCGATTGCATAATTTGCATAATGTATTTCACTACCACAACATGCCTGCCTACGTCATTTAGATGAGCATGTTATATTAGGCTTACTTTTCCGACTAAGCTTGAGAAAATGATTGCGTTTATTGTTCAAGTCAGGTTTATACTAGGGTTAGGTTAAAGCACAGGGTAAGGGAAAGAGTCAGATCCTGTCACATACCGCCTTAATCAATCCGATGTTCTTCAACCAATAACTGGCTGTTCTCCGCACGTGTACATGCCGCTATTTCCCATCTTTCAACTGCGTAATCTGATCCGCCTCCTCGCTGGGGTAATGAAACAAATATATGATATGAATGCCAGTTTTCTCAATGTCCTCCGGTGGTTCTGTTAATCGCAGTGTTCATCCATCTTACCGATAAAGCCAATATTAACATCCTTTCCGTATTACAGGAGTTTCTCGGCTTCATTTTTTCAGCGGACTTTCATATTAGACCTCGCTGCATACAGGCTTGTGCGTACAGTAATAAAAAATGCTCTGCTGTACTTTTAAAATCAGCTATCAAGGTTTTGACACTTCATTATTTAATAAATTTCAGCAATAAATTTACTTGACAAAACAACGAACTATTCTGAATTCTAAATATATTTCCACAGGAAATATCACATCTTTGATGTGTCCAGCATCAGTCCCATCCGCTCAATAACTTCACAAATTATGCAGTTCTAACTTTGGGCCACATTAAACACGTTCGTAACTTTTTTATTTTATCGCAGTTACTTTAAGTCAAGCATTGTATTCGACGGCGGTAAAGTGGTATTCACTTAAATAGATGGCGACTGTAATTCCTCCACGTAGTCCATACAACTTAACAACTGACAATACTGAAACTATTGGTTTTCTAAAAAAAGTGCAGTTCCAAAATGATGATGCACTTCGGACAATATTTGTGTTTAGTTTATATTTCGTCCTAAAAGACTCTCCATCTGAGTGAAATGAAGCATTCTTTGTTACGTTTTTCATTTCCTCTGAATGCAAGACGTAAAAAAGATATCAAATGCCTTCGGACAGTAGTTTTCAGGTCGGTAAGCCTAGTCCTGGCCCCTGCGTTATTCACGTGATGAACTTTTGCGAAATTTAAATTTAGATTTTTCATTTAGTCGTGCTCGCATTGTGATGACAGTACTCTAATGAGATGTGTTTTGGTGAAAAACGTAGGATCTGTCTGTGCTTCGCTAATAACAAAACCTAACGGGAATTGACAGACCGATGCCAATCATCCAAAACCAAATAATAGATGATAATGCAAAATTTCGGGAATTTAAAGTTCGTCGGCCTCGTCAGTAGTTCTTTCCGATTGTCGCACTGAAAAAGCCAGGCATAATTCTGCAAATTCCAGCGCATTTGAGCGGTCAGACTCAAAACAAACAAGATGGTTTGGTCATAAGAATATTCATCTCATTCAAGGCTGTACAGACGTAAAACCTGATCAAATATCGAGCAACTGGTGATTACGGCGATCTAATAATCCTACATCCGAAAGGCAAAACAACGACCTTTGACTGGGTGGGTCTAATGGGAGGTATTTCTGCCGAATGTTAATGTTATCTGTGATTTGTATTCACTTCGTATCATCTTTGATATGCAGCTTTCACAGAAGAGATCAAAAATACACTTTCTACAAGGGCAGATAGTATGACACTAAAGTTGACAAAGTTAACAGACTGATTCAAATAAGAGGTATTTGTGCAGATTTCACTTCAATAAAAAACAAACCGTCGATGCAACGGTCACCGATATTCATCTTTTAATCTAAAACGCAACAATCATTACTCTGAATAGATGTCGAAAAGAATTATCAAAATTTTAATCAAGCTAGCTAGAATTCTTAAAAACAATGAACAAGATGGAACTTACCGCATTGATAGTCCGCCAATGAGAAAGGACCGACTGCTATTCACTGGCGGGGACAGTTGCGACGTGTGCATGACTATTGAAAGTGGGACAGACTAGACAATACCACCCACAATCTCTTCTACCGCCCACAGAATTCCAAGGTCAAGACAATGTCGAGATCATTGGAGACGTGCATATGCACAAGGGCTGCACCTACCCCACACGAGGCGCGCAGGATACGGCCCGGAAATTCGCAAGAATCAGACTTCAAAGAAGAAGGGACATCTAGGAACCCGCATATTTAGCATGTGATCCTTACCCAGTTACAAGTCTGAGGAGAATGATGCTCACCGGATCGGAGGACTTTTCTGGCTGACGTTTCGAAGAACTGGGGCTGCTCTCCATTGTCAAAGCGTCAAGTGAAAAAATCGATCAACATTAGTTGGCCTTGGGCTGATCGATTTTTTTCTTCTTTCGCTGCCTTGGTCTACCGATCGTCACCTGTGAGTGTTGGTGGCCTCCTGTATCACGTGTCGTCACCTCAATTTGGGTTGGTTGCGTTTGCGTTCCCCTTTTGGGTAAAGTGGTCGACAGGCCGTGTTTGCTCGGCAACTGATGCGGCAGTCTATTCAAAAATGCTGATCGTTTTTTTTCACTTGACGCTTTGACAATGGAGAGCAGCCCCAGCTCTTCGAAACGTCAGCCAGAAAAGTCCCCCGATCCGGTGAACTATTCATTCTCCTCAGATTACTGACCCGGATCTCTTACTTTTGCTAACCTGACCAGTTACAAGTATCATGCTGAAAAGCCATAAGGACGCACAACTCGGCACCTGCCACACTCATAATTTGATCTCATATGCGCCGATTGTCTATGAGTTTGCTCGAATGACCACGTGACTGGGCGCTACCACTGAGGTGAGTATGCCTGTTCTCGTCTGTGTATATGTTGGATTAAGGGTGGGATGAGGCGTGATGTGGAGTTAGGACTATGATATTTTGCTGTAGATTTTCGTTGATGCGCATATAACCCAGTAGAATCATGTGGTGCCTGAATGTCCATGGACATTGTTGGCAGTTAAGGCGGGTACGACGATCGTAGGTTAATGCTCCGGATGCAGACTGACCAGCCTAATTGCGATGGACTTGCGACTAATGGCAATTTCGTTATGTGGCAAGATAGAGTAGAGCAAGGGGATCGGGTTCACATTGCTGGTTCATTTGACGATAACGGCGATGAAGGTTGGGGTAAGTGAAAGTGCCTAGGGTGGCCCATTGGTGAATTGGGTAGTAGTGGTAATCTCCGTATGCGCAGGGTTGCAGTACCGAAGAGTAGAGGTGGTCGTGGTCGGAAATACGTCGGAAGTTTGCTCGATGGTGGTGGTTGTGGTCGCCGTCGACGTCGTGTTGTTTATCGTAGTTCTAGCGACGACCCTGGAGTTATCTTTGGAGATGGAGGTACAAGGTGCCGCATCGATACTTCATTGGATCCAGAGATTTCCGAAGACACCGAATCGTACACGAACTGTCCGTTGAAGTCGAGGACACGTTGGAGTAAATTATTGGTCCAATTCTCTCTGGGAGAAATTTTCGATTTCCTTGTAACGTCTTCAAGAACTGCTCCACTGTCAGTGACGCAAGTCTACTTCCATAATTAAGTTCATGCATCATTTGCGTGAAGTGTATTGGACGTCCAAATCTCTTCATGATTCATTGTGCTCAAGTCCTTCGTAAAATCCAAAAATATGGTGTAGAATTCCGTCCGCAGTCCTTGGCACTTCCATAGATGACGGGGTACGAAGATCAAGTTGCCGGTTCCGTTGTACTTTCCTGACCAACATTTACTTTCAAAAAGAAGTTATGACTCCAGATGTGCGTCCAGGCAATTGAGGATGCGGTCAGAGATTTACCACGCAACGCTGAGGAATAAGTGCCCCAGTGAATACCATAGATATCAGTTCCCCTCGCGCTTGTAGACTTGGACTGTGGTCGCGTCTCTTAAGTTTAGATAAACTTTTCTAGACGTCACATAGGCTGAAAATGGGAGTAAGATTGATTTCAGACGGGGACCGGCATACTTAAACTTCGGCTACTTAGGTAGCGCAAATAAGCATCACGGGAGATTTGTTAAACAACGGCAACGACAAACCAGTCAACGGAATTAAAAAGCCTCACTTTTAAAAACCTAGAAAACAGCCTCCAGTCTAGGGGGCATCAAAGAGCAGGCAATAAAAACTAGGCCTGATTGTAAGTAAACGGCAAAATACGAAAGAAAAGAAAATATCGAGTGTGTCCTTAATGGCGCCAAGCAAACTGCATAATTAACAGGTAGAACATTTTCACTAAAATCAACCTCAATAAACTGGTGATTGTAGTCATAAAATATGTTATAGAATGGCAGGAATTCCCACGCTCCCACAATCTGGTCACCATTTCAACGCGGGTTCAGTACCTAAAAAGAAACAGAACGATATTTTCATAAACGATTTCGCGTAAGGCCTAAAAAACACTGTTTTGATGGACTTACTTCACAGTCGCTCAATATTTCCTTCGCAAATTAAACAGGAGGGCATGGAGACTGGTGTTTATATACCAAAAAGCATATAGTAACCACTGGAGGCCGCACTGATCAGGTGAACGCCTTGCAGCCGCATTATGAAGTGACTTTAGATTAGAAAAACACGTGTCTCGGCTCTTTAGTTACTTCTCAGCCTGCCAGGAACGTTTTAGGACTCCTGTTTGGGCCTCGTAACTCCGATGGTTTAAACGTTAACTGTACTTAACCATAATTCTTTCTGTCGTGGGTTCGAATCTTACTAAAGCCAGGGAGTTTTCATAACTGAGTCGAAGGAATGTTTTAAAATATATTTGCGAATTCCACTTTCAGATAATACACGGCTTAGTGCCACGCGGGCGCTTGGGAGATATTTTAGCAATAACGCTGCCTTTTTCAAATAACTACAATCAAATCGGTTGCAGAACAAAAGAGGGAGCTGAGATATTTTCACTATCATGCCTACGCATAATTGAATGGATGAGGCCTTTTGATTCGCTTTTAGAACAATAACTTGAAGACGATAACTGTTCAGAAACGTCTCCATTAGAGACATCTGCTGACACCTTTCATATATTACCTTTTATGTGTGGCTGGGCATACAAATATGACCAAAACTTTAATCTTCAGAGAAAGTGAGTCAAAAACATCATTCAGTACGTGATTTTTTCAAGAACCGTCTTTTTTGGAATATTTGATAAAAACGAGCACAAGAGTCGGCTACGTAAAAAACGCAATGGGGCAACACCTACTTAAGTAAATACAGTAGTCAGTCTTGCTTACTCTCGGGCCTACCCTGGGCACAAACCACACCCTTACGTGAAGTCATCTTTTGAGACAATAGAACAATAGAAATGCAAACAGCAAAGCGTTCTCCGATACTTTAAGGACGCATTGAGACTTGAAGAACTCTGCTGCCGCAAATCCAAATGGCCTAATCAACGACAAAACTGATGGCATGGGATGCTATTAATCCTTCATTTTCTGCTATATCCAGGCGCCGTGAAACCAGTTAACTTCAACATCTGGGCCAAGAACATATCGATCCATTAAAATTCGGACACTGCATCTGAAGTTCATAAATATGAGGAAAATTTGCAAAAAATCGAGCAGTACACTGGCTGTATTACAGCATGCTGCGCAAGCTCTTGAAGTATGTATGGTACAATAAATACATAAAGGGTTTTTAAAAGTTGGCACGTTAAAATTGTTCTGTACACTCAAATTCGAGGACGAATTCGCATAGTACCGATCCGAAATGAATTTTTACGCGTTTGTCACTCATGTCTTTCTACAAAAACTGTCCTTCGTGAGCAATACAACATTATCTTTCTAATTTTTCACCTTCACCTAACTGACGATTAACGCACTTAGGTCGACATCTGTGTTAAAAAATTATTAGGGACTTTGATTATATTTAATGATTTACTCTACAAACTGTACGTCCGACCTCATCTGAAACACAGTCATAGGAGTAGAAGACAATAACCGGAGTCTCAACACAAAACGATAATACAGCGATGTTGCCAAACATGTTTTCGTTTGATTTCTTGAAATATCCTTTGTCTAAGCAAGCATCTTTGTTCAACGCATCAGCAATAACCGTGATTGTGCTCTACTAAAACTTTCACAAGGATTTCATGAAAAAGACAAAAGTTCTTGTAAACTAACGTCTTCGATGAGGCTATCAAGTGTTACAAACTGGGCTCGAAACGAGAGAAAATATCCTTTAACCAGAACCGAAAGTCGAGATAAAAAAAATAGCATGGTAAGTTGTTTTTTTCATAGTCCTAACCTTAAAAATCTTCACTGCTTATGAGTTTGGCCACATAGGCGGGCTAAGTTGCACCCACCAGTAACAGTATTGGCGTAAAATCCGACTAAAAGTCTGACTGGCATTCTTTGTACCACTCGTTTACAGTATAATTAAGAACTAGTTAGTCGAATACTGAATTACCCACTATGCCGACAACGTAAGCACTATACAGAAGGCCAGAAAAGTGTTTCGCGGTTGTTCCACAGTAGCCGACGGACTTTACCTGGAATATTTATCAGCCTTCAGCCCGGGCCCAATGTTTTTGTTCTTAAATTGGGGCGAACGTCTTAGCTTTTGTTCTGTTTATGCATTAGTTTCCGCGAAACACGAAGACATTGACATTAGCTAAACGGTCGACAAGGAGCATCCATTGTCCCTTGAACTATGAGGTGAAATTACCTCCAAATGATCAATTACCAGTAACAACATAGTCGGTGAATTCAAACAAATCCAGTTGGCGATTTAAATGTTTTGATCCTTTTATCTTTCTGCTAAAACGTATTTTGGACGATTAAAATAATTTATGTACACCGTCTTTGTTAGGCATTTTTCTAGTTATATAGGTGTGCCAAACGTGTCCTTCACATAAACCCCGATTTTAATACTTCTTGAAAGCTTCGGAGGCATCTACGTTTTTCATTAGAGGATCGGGTGATAAAGAGGAGGTAGATTGATCATTTCTTTGTTGGGCTTTAACGAAAAAGTGTTTGACACAATTTTTCCCACCTTGCCCCTTGCCAAGATGCGCAAAAGGAGATTGCACAGCCATCAAAGGCTAACTTAACTCCATCCTCGTAGAAAACACTGCCGGAAATTCCGACGGCCACTTTGATTCACCATACCGTCTTCAAAGTATGGGTCATCTATTATCTTGCTTATTTAAGGCCGGTTATATTCTCCTCGTTTGAGCCTTTATGTTTAGCCTTTTGTGGCGATAAGGCCGCCGAAATCTCCTTTCTGTGCCTCACATTCGAGAGAGCAATCGCTGCATCTTGCGTGTCAGGGAAGACCCATAAATTATTGTGAAAGGGTATGAAAGGTAATTAAATTCCGTGGTCTTTATTTCTAAAAAGCTGAATTCTTGGACACAGAGTTCCAGTACGCAGGAAATGTTCGTGTTATCTTTTTGACGTGCTCATCTTGAAATTTAGAGTATCGTTGTAAATGAAAGCTAGTCCATTACAGCATCCTGTTTTCTGTGAGCAGACGAACTTGCAAATTTATCATTCACACCACCGAACCAGGCATGCGTACTGCAACGGTTTCTGCAGGAGCCGTAGTACGGATCTCAGTAGTCTTTATGGCACATCTAACACCAGCAAAGGAGCAGTGAATCTCCAGCCTACAAACGTACAAAAGTGATATTGCCCTACTAATATCATTTTGACCGATTCGGACCACGTCCGCTCACAAAAACGAAGATAAATAATCTCCATCTTTGCAAGATGTGATAAGCAAATTGGATAACATCAATCTGCAGATGATTAGAGCGGTAAATCTAAAAGTCCCCCTTTGCCAACAGTTTTATACTTAGTTATCGCATGCGGAATTATTTGTCCAGCTTGACCCGCCTGAACCAGGCAGATTATGACTTGATCTCCGGATCCATGAGAGAACAGTGATACATAATGGCGAGGCCGGCGATACTCACGGCCGATCATGTCTAAGTTCTCGCATGCTAGATGCCTTCTTTCTCATTCGGGCCTACTAAATCGCATTCAAGACGATTAAGCATTCCACAATCAGGCGGGGTCCTAAGTGTTTGGGATTCAAAACACGCAAAGTCAGTTTCTTTCTGTAGCCAAGCCCAAGAAAAAGATATTAACAGGTGATTATAATCAAAAGTTTCTGTTTGCAAAGCAGTCAGTAGAATACTTGGATTAACTCAACTGCCTCTCAGTGGCTAAATCAGAGCAAGATCTTACAACCGCCTGCGTAGACAGCAAACGTCATTTTCAGCATATAACAATCTTGTCAAATCCTATATGTGAGTGGCGCCAACATCACGGGTGATAGTGGGAAATATTGGTTCAAACTGACGATTTCAATAGTGTAACTCTCTAACGTCACCGGAGATAAAACATACTCCCTGAACCAAGTTCCTTTATTTGAAAGGGCACTGGGGACTTCTTATCATCTTATTTTAAGTGGAATGCTTGTATGGGCTCTCCGGGTTAATTTGCATTAGCAAGTTAGAATTTAAATCGCTTAATCTAATGCGATTACGCATTCCTAGGTTATAAAGTGATCCGCTCATAATTTCGATCGAAACTGTCTTCCATAATGTAGCGAAATCTTCGGATCATAAATAAAGATTTGACAAAACATGTGGTCGATTCTTTCAAATTAACTGTAGCTGATAGGCCTTGGTGCATAAATAACACTGCAACTTTATCGTGAAGGAACAGATCAAGTATGATGGCAGACGCAATAAATAAAACCACATACATCAAGTCCGCAGGAAATTCTGCCCAGTCAGCTGCCGACTAGCACGACAAGGGTTGATCGATGCAATGCGTATGGGTGTTTTAATAAATGTTATAGCCCAAACAACTTCAATGGTCCTTCAAAAACATCTAAATTCCTAGTTATTTTCCAGAGTAATTAGGCTACCCCTAAACATTCCGCTTATTTATTAAATCCAGTCTCCGCGAAGGTTAAACAGCTTGAATTTTACAAAGCAATCGGTATAATAAATTATCCATTACAGTGCAAAGATGAGCTTTTTGATGTGCCCGCAATTGCTGTCAGGATGCCGTGGTATCATCTCCTGTCTTTAGTAAATCTGAAGCGGCCTTTGATTTCTTCGTTGGGTGCTAGGTCTCCGTAAAATTATAAATGTTTCACATTCCACCTGTGCGGATGCTTCTTATTTTGGTTCTTATAAACAGTGTAGACTCCGATCAATCAATCATATCAATCTTAATGCCTAGGCATTAAGATTGATAGGATTGTTCTCATGCATGGTTTTGGAGCTTTGCGAAATAATAAACTATGTTATTCATCAACATAAATTTCACCAATTGACTGACAACATGTAATTTATTGGATGTACAGGTATCATTTAAATATATTGTTCCTGTAGCAGCCATTAAATATTTTTGCACAGTTTAAAGTATGAAAAGTCCGCACATTTTACTCGGAATCATGAACTATGTTTAAAAGTTGAAAGAGGGCTGAGAACTGCCTAAAACACCCTTAAATTTGACGGCGGCCAAGCAAAAGCACTTTGTACAAGCAGGAAACTGAGGCACGTAATTTGACTCATTCGCTCAGTCGTAGGCCAGGAAGCCGGTCAATTAACTTATAAGCAATTTTGATGGGAAATACTCAAGTGTCAGATAATGATTTTCGTGGAAATCTAGTAAATGTTATCAAAGTACTACGGTAGAGAATGCATCCTTGACAGTAACAATAAAAACAGGAAAATAACGTAGAACACTTATTTTACCTCATTGTAACTTAAGTCGACTTAAGTTACCGTATTATGGATCAGCTCTTTATCATGATCCTGATAAAGAGCTGATACATAATTCATTTTCACTTTCGAAATTTATTAAGAATCTTATTTTATCTTAAAGGGTGAAATTTTTCAAAATACTGGTTTAAAAATGTTTGTTCTTATACAAAACTGCACTTCTGCAGACAGAATAAACGCACGCATTTAGATTGTATACGACTAAAGTCGTTACAAGAACAGCCCAATTTCTAATGCAAGGTAACGCGCCCAATCAATTTTCGGTCTTGGATCTCATGTAATGTCCTTTCTAAGCACATCGGCCACAAAAACAGTACAATAGAAGTTTTTACTCCTTAATGTCTCCAAGCACTGATAATCAATCGGGAAATTAGCTTAAAGGCCTAAGAGAGTAGAAAAATACGAATGTCTGTTAAATTAATGCAGAAAACCTGCCCCTCAGTAAAGATAACCATGTAAATACGAGAAGAGTGGAAACAATCATGAGTTTAGAGATGGCTGCCCGAGAACTCACCACAAACGACCATCTGTACGTTATCGCTATGGTTCAAATATGTGAATGGTAACAGGACGACACTACATAACCTAGCTTTTGAAAAGTAAAACAAAATACGGAGAGCGGTCGACAACGAAGCATCGTGTGCGTATGCGTCCACATTATTACTTTGGCACAAGACTGATAGCTCAATATCAGTTTTTGCTACTTCTCAAGAATAAAGCCATCTTAGTACATATTTGCATATATGACAGATACATCCACTGTTGCAGTTGTAGAGTCGACATGGGAATTCGCACGTCTTGCACAATATAAAGCCCACTTAAAGGGTCCAACGAGATCTATACGTTTATGCTTCACATAGGAACAGTTAGCAAAGTAGTTTGTAGACGCGTTAAATCTAGTCATCTCTCTAATGTTCGCCGGAGAGGGAATTCATGTTCTGATTACCTACCCACCGTTTTTCCATATGCTTTCGTAATACTAGCCTGCAGGTCTTCTTTATTTGTCTCGCTATCTCGGCTGTTACTCCAAACGCACATCAAAAAGTATGGGACAGCATCAACAATTTATACGCCAACACGCGCAGCACGATTTTGAAAAGATTAGTAAAAGTTATGTTTTTGGATTCAATTTCTTAATCTATCGCACAGTTTTTCAAGTGTAAATCTAAAAAAATTTCCTATTTTTCTCATAAGTTTTCGCCCGCCATCCTGATTCGTCGATTTTTTACAAAGCAGTAGTCTAGTATCATAGTTCTTCACCCAACCTAGCCTCAATCCTATTACGTATTGCCTGCATATACTAAAGGTTTTCCTCGTAAAATTTTTAATAAAATTATGCTTTAAACGATAAACCGTCTCCACTGACCACTTTTATTGTCGGTTCGCAGACTAGTAAGTGAACTATACCGTTCTCTGTTTAAGATAGATAGATGGATAATTTTTTATTTAAGACCCGTCGGGGGTCCCATCAAAGCAAGTTAAAATAAATTTACATGTGAGTTTTAGACGAGGTAGGCCGAATCTTTACAAAATGCAATCCATAGTTTCTGAATTAGTAGTCCATTGAGAAACATGATTTATGAGGGGTGAAAAAAAAACTCCAGACAAAAATTTAAAAATGAATGGATTAATTTTGCAGGAGAAAAAAACCCTCAATAAAAATAATGATAGAAAAAAGCGAGCAGGACTGGCCTGTAGGTGGCGGTATATAACGGATTGTTGTCAGACATCGTCAGGGTAGCAGTAAATGTCAGTCCTGAGGGGTACGTATGTGGGTCAGACAGGACTGGCTTGCATGTGGCATTGTATACGAGATTCACAACTGACATCGTCTGGGCCGGATTGATACGCCAGATGAGACTATTCGCGTCAAAGAGGCCAGACGAGAGGAACCCAGATGCGATCGGCCACAGCACGCTTCGAGCTCAGCCGAGCAGTGGGGAAGGGAGGTACGACCAAACTACTAGTAGACAGTAAATACTGAGGGTTCCGCCCTGAGCGTCGACAGACCGCAGGAAGTCGGGATGCGGGAGATGACATCAAAAACCGCGAAAATTGTCGCTATGGGGGGGAGTGATAGCAGTGGATTTATAAACCAATTCAAAACAGGGGTTTCTAGTGATATAATTAAGAGTTACCACTAGATCTACCACTAAATCCCAGGAGGACCCTTCTAGAACTCAAGAACCTGAGTGTTCGGGAATGAGACCGTTAACAATGCCTTTATGCTTTGCGGTATAAGATGTTTGCGTAACTTCGACTTGAATACCAGTAACTTAGGCAATAATCCAATTTCAGGCGGAAGATTATTCCAAAGGAAGGCATATTTGGAAGCAAAGAATCACCATGCAGGAGTTGCGCGTGGCATAAGACCGATCTCTCGGAGTGAGAGTGTCAATGTGCGGAAGACTGGAGCTAGAGCTGATGCGAAGAAGGAAGCAAAGGCCAGCTTCGAGTCTTCTAGCTCACAAAAACTTCATGTTCGCCAACTGACATCTCTGAGTGTAAGAAATACTGGACGAAGCTTGAGAGAAAAGTTTACGGGTGAAAACCCTTTGAACATTTTCGATTTTATTACGGTCGCAGGCGTTCATTAAACCGAAGAAAGGACAGCAGTATTCGAGGACTGGAAGAACAAACATTTGATAAAGTCTTATCTTCATTTCCGGAAGGGAAAAATTATGCGATATGAATCCATATATCTGCTAGGCTTTGGCAGAGATTCTATCTGCATGAGGTGATAAAGCTAGTTTATTTGTAAAACTTAGACCTAGGTCCTTTGTAGTGAGGCATTCTGAGAGTGGGTTATTCTGAAAAATTATGGGACCAGGAAGTTTTGTAGGACCAAAAGACAGGAAACTACACTTGGATGATGAAAACTCCATCTGCCATGTCGAACCCCATCTGCTTAAGCGTAGTAAATCGGCATTAATTTTTTCAACACAAATGTTTGCAGTATCCTTAGAATGTGAGTAAGCACACTTGAGGTCATCGGCATAAGTAAAAGTTTGCGAATTTGCGAGTTCAGTCGAAATATCATTGATGTACAGAAGGAAGATTAGCGGACCCAGAACCGTGCCTTGAAGTACGCCACTCGTGATCGAGTGAGGTGTTGAGTAGCTATTCCGGACCACGACTTTCTGATATCGGTTGGACAGATAGGACCTGATGAAGTCGAGTAGAGGCGGCCGGATTCCGAGAGCTTCCAATTTTACTAAAAGACGTCTATGGGGCACCTTGTCAAAGGCTTTGCTAAGATCAAATTAAATAAGTACCACTGACTGTCGCTCATTACGAAGAGAAGTGATTAGATTAAGAAAAGCCAAGTGACATGTTTCGCAGGATCGTTCAGGTAAAAATCCATGTTGACTAGAGCTCGAAAGCTGATTAGCTAGACAGAAGTCAAGAATTTCATTGAAAATAATACTTTCAAGAAGCTTTGCTAGAGACGGCGTTCTGTGCACGCCCCGATAGTTATCAACATCGGACCGAGATCCTGACTGGAAGACTGGAATGATGTTTTCCATGTTTCAGGAAAGATTCCTTTTGAAATATAAACCGAGAATAAATGACTAAGCAATATGGGAAAGTCGGACGCTTGTTTAATAATCGAATTCGGAATCCCGTCCGTTCCAGAGCAGTGTGAGTATTTTAGACGGCTTATATGCTTCATAACGAGATTTGAGGAGACATCAATTGTACTAAGTGGCCTATCTGAAAGTGATCGAAAGAAAGGGACCGGATCGGACTGGGTAGCAAGGTGTTTTGCAAAGAAAGCACTTAACAACTCCGCCTTGTCAGTGTCATCGGTGAGGAAGACTTTGTTATCATTTAGCGGGGGTGGAAGTTTGTGACCAGGCTTAGAGGAGGACCGATGACGGAAGATGTTAGCGACGGATTTGCCAGGGTTCGAACCACTGAGAGCAATTGATTTTCTTTGCCTGTCGCGCGCTTGGCGCATTCTTGAGGCCATCTAAAATATCCTTGTGATTCTAAGATGAACTGATAAGGAACTAGTGGATGTGTCACGCAGCTGTCGCCTCAACTTTTTTAGTCTATTGTGAAGAAAGCAATTATGGGGTGAATAAGACAACTACTATTAGTAATGAAGTCGTGGCTTCCGATGAAACAGGAATAAGAGGAAGAAGACGACACTTAACACCACCAGGAAAAGTCGCCAGAATACGAAAGAGAGTATATTAGCCTTACCCGAAAAGCGGTTGGAAAATGAAACGAATGTAAATGTGCCAACGGAAGAAGTGGAAGTAATGGGGCAGATGACGCCCAATCTTAATAATTCCCAGACAGTGTTCTCATTTCTTGAGCCTAACTTAGAGGGATTATCAGTTAGCGCAAAGACATATGGCTATGGACCTAGGGTGGAATTAGCTGCCACCGCGAATTCCCATGTCAACAGAGTCAAGAACCGAGCTGAGGAAGCCTCTAATTCATGGGGGTCAAGCTCTCCACAGAGCCCTCTGATGGGAGGTATTGTTGATAGATCCCAGTGTGCAACTATTCACGATGCCTTAACAGGATCCGCGGACGAACTTCACGGGGACCTAAATACCAGTATGGCAGCCCCTTCCTCTTCTCCAGTCCACTTCGACGAGGCAATAGGGCCAGCCAACGACGTCCAAATCGGAGAAAACAGAGGAATGCTTAACAAGGACCACTGTGTCATAATTCAGGGCCTCGCAGAGTCCTCCGCCAGTTCCCCCAGGGAACGAATCGCTGCTGACTTAGAGCAATTCCAGAAACTCCTCAATGAAATGCTGCAACCAACAGAAGATGTCACAGTCCTAAAGGCGTTCCGTCTTGGTAGCCGTACAAATGCCGCTCCGGAGACGCGACCACGACCCCTAAAAATCGTTCTTGGTAGCAATGAGCAGGCGAAACTAATACTTTCCAGGCGTTTTCGATTGAAGCATTCCCATAAAGGAGTGTTTTTTCAGCCGGACTACTCACCTGCCGAGAGAATGAAACGCCGCGAACTTGTCCTAGAATTGAGAACACGGCAAACCAACGGAGAGAAAAACTTGACAATCTACAAAGACCGGATTGTCAAACGACATTCCGCTCCCCTCTGGATCAAGCCGATCCGAATGACTGCACAGCTACCCCAGTAGCCCGTGTCGGGTTTGAAAACAAATCTCGCATGAACTCGAAACTCATATTCATGTATACCAACGCGCAAAGTGTGCTTTCTAAACTGGACGAACTCCGTATCCATACCTACGACCTCCATCCAGATGTTATCTCAATAACAGAAACATGGTTGTCCGAACAGGTTGATGATAGAGAGCTCATGCTCCCTGGATTTCAGCTGTTCCGCCGAGACAGAGAAAACAGAAGGGGTGGAGTCATAATAACATTTGTTAAGAACGGCTTGCACGTTTCAGAAAAAACTGCCCAACTGACTTGTAGTACCGAAGCATTATGGCTGACCATAAGGGCACCGGGCTCTCAAAGTCTCGATATCTTGACAGTATATCGCCCCCCGAGAAATGACCCTGACGCTGATGCCCAACTGCTGGAGGAGCTCAGATTATTTTCAACGCGGCCGACCACTCTCATCGTTGGAGATTTTAATGCACCTCACATCGACTGGAGCTCGGCCTCAGCCGACTGCTCTGAAGCAGCATTTGACCAGCAGCTACTGCGTACCTCCGACAACCTGCTTCTCACACAACACGTAATGTTTCCAACTAGAGTTCGAGAGGGCCAACAGATGAACTGCCTCGATCTTGTGTTCACCAAGTCGTCTGACAACATCGACGTTGTGAATTGCCTCCCCCCGTTGGGTCAGAGTGAGCATGTAGTTCTCATGTGGGAATACACGTTATTCTCCCTTCCTACACAACCGCCCGATTCCCGACCTAATATTTGGCGCGGCGATTTCGAAAAGATGAAAAAGGATCTTAGTCCTATAGACTGGGCATCCACTCTCTCCGGCGATGTCGAAGAGGCTTGGTGTCAGTTCAAAGAGTTAGTCCACAACCTCATCTCCAACCACTGTCCAATCATGCGCAAAAGACTAACAAATAGACCTCGCTGGTTGACTCCGTCATAAAAGAAGGAAGCTATGGAAAAGATAGCTGACGGACCGCACGCCAGAATCCCTAAGCAGTTATAAGTTACAGAGAAATCGGGTCAAAATTCTCATCGCCAGAGATAGGAAAGCTTTTGAAAAGAATCTTTTGAACCGTGCCATGATTAATCCAAAAATCCTTTACAGCTACATAAGACAGAGCACACGGAACAAAGATCCTGTCCCACTGCTGCGAACGGCTGAGGGTGTGGAAATTTCCGGTGACAAGGATAAGGCTGAACATCTCTCTCAGTTCTTCCGGTCAGTCGTGACAAGTGAACCTGCTTTTTCCTCACCCGCTTATGAAGACGATGAAACACCTACCCTCGAAGCCGTCTTCTTCACCGAAACAATTGTTCGGAATGAGTTACTAAACCTAAAAGAATCGACCTCCCCAGGCCCTGATGCAATCCCAGCCAAGCTGCTGAAGGAACTAGCTTCCGAAATGTCCAAGCCGTTAGCCTTGATCTTTCAAACGTCATTTGTTACTGGATGCCTGCCCTCTGACTGGAAGTCCGCTACCATCACTCCACTTTTTAAGGGTGGAAGTCGTGCGTCTGCGAATAACTACAGGCCAGTGAGTCTTACCTCCATCTGTTGCAAAATCATGGAGAAGATCATTAAGAAGGCCTTGGTGCAGTTCCTTGAGCAGCACCATCTCCTTTCTGATGCCCAACATGGCTTTCGAAGAGGTAGGTCCTGCCTCACGAATCTGCTCTTTACGCTCGAACGCTGGACCAAAGCACGTGATGAAGGCAAGGTGGTGCACGCCATCTACATCGACTTCAAAAAGGCTTTCGACAGCGTTCCTCATCATCGTCTCTTGTACAAACTGCGCAACGCTGGAATTCGTGGACGCCTTCTTGTATGGATCCAGAGCTTTTTGGCTGGACGGTCCCAGATAGTGCAGGTCGGGCGTCAACAGTCCTCTGATGTAAGAGTGGTGAGTGGCGTCCCACAGGGCTCAGTCTTAGGTCCCACGTTATTCCTCGTTTTCGTAAATGACTGCGTCAAGGACCTAGACTGTGATGCCATCCTGTTTGCCGACGACATAAAATTGTGGAAAGTTATTCACGATGCGGCAGACGCAGACCACCTGCAAGCAAACTTGAACAGGCTCGAAGACTGGTCGAAGCGCTGGCTTATGCCCTTCAATATAAGCAAGTGTAACTTTCTTCAACTCGGCGGCTTCAGAGCCCCCAGCCCCAGGACCTACTTTCTAAACGGCACACCACTGCAACAGGTTGACAGTCAGAAGGAGCTGGGTGTATGGATTACATCTTCACTCAAACCAACACTGCACTGCGCGAAGGCGGCTAAATCGGCTACGGCTACATTGCAACTCATTAGGCGAGCATTTATGGGATTTGACCCTGACTGCTTTTCCAAAATATTTGGCACCTTCGTGCGACCTCATCTAGAATACGCCATACAGACGTGGAGACCCTGGACTGCCAAAGATTATACCGTCTTGGAGACGGTCCAGAGACGGGCGACCAAAATGACACAAGGTCTGGGAGCACTGCCCTATGAAACCAGACTGTCAATCCTCAACCTGTTTCCCCTTTCCTACAGGCAATTACGTGGTGACCTTATATTGACATTTCGCATCATCAAAGGCCTAGACTGTTGTTTAGATCCCACTGATTATTTCACCCAAGCTAACACGCCCAATTTGCGCGGTCATCCCCTAAAACTACGCGCAGGGAAATCAAGAACCAATGGACGAAAGTCCTTTTTCAGTAACAGAGTGGTTGCAGCCTGGAATTCCCTACCTACCGATGTTGTAACCTCCTCCTGGGTGAACTCCTTCAAGTGTAGACTTGACCTGCATCAGGCTTCCCAATTACCACCCCCACATCCACTCACATAACCCGGTACCATCTTATATGTGTTTATACTACTTGTAATTAGTAAGTAACCATTAATGATTACTCGTTTTCGGCTAGCTGCCAGCTGTCCGCGAGTATGTAAAAAATCCCTTTTTCACCTTCCCATTTATCAATGTTTTTCTCCGACGACTTGTAACCAAAAGGGAATTCAAAGGCGCTTGCCTATATTTCCCTTAATAAACTGATACTGATACTGATACTAAATGAGGAACAAGGGAATCTGACGAATTAGGGTTGAGATATCTACACGGCACAAACTTTAGTATGTCCTTGGAAATATTGGACCTGACATCACGAAGTATGGTTGCATCGCTACAAGTGAGGCAGCCACACCAATCCAAAGATCTTATATAGTTATTTATTAAGTCGTTATCTACGCAGTCGTAGTTCCTGTAAGTCAGAACGGCGCTTGTCTTTTTTGAAAAGGCAAGCGGTAGGCAACAATGATTTAATACGTGGTCACTGTCAATGAGGTCCTTTTTTAAAGCAACAGAAAGAGGAGCAATGTCATTGGTAAAGATTAGATCTAAAATGTGATTATCTCTTGTTGGAGAGCGCAATAGTTGGGAGCAATTAGAAAAATTGACAATATCTTGAAAGGGCTGGAATCTGGGTGGACAGCTATTGGAAACCCAGTCTATTTCAGGAAGGTTAAAATCCCCAGTGATTATTTTAACATCGAAAGCAGCTTCCGAAATTAATTTAAAGATTTCACAGAGTTGTGAATCATCACTGGCAAAAGAATTTGGGGGATTGTAGATACAGCCAATAATTGCCTTTCCTTGCGGCGAGAGAATAACAGATGCAAAGCAGAAGTTTCCCGTGAATGAGGAAACGTCCAAGTAAAAGGGAGAGTGCCTTAGGTTCTCGATGTCATTTCCTTTCGACCCTAAACTGTCTTTCGACTTTCACAGCGGAATCCACAGAGTTCGCCATCTACTGGTAGTTTCATCGGTCTGCAATGAGGTCCCATGGTCCTATCTCCCTTGCTCCAACCTCGGGTGGATTCGAGGCAGACTGTGACCAGTCGCGTTTAGGTTTCTCTCTTTTCGCCACTTTGGCGCGAATAGACTTGACCGATGTATGAATTCTGCAAAATCTTCGATTCATTTATGCGGACGAACTTGGAATACGGGATTCAATCCTGGAGACCATAGACGGTTTGAGGTCAGAATAGTCTTGAAGGCGTCTAGAAAAGAGTTGAGAAAAGATTTGGAGTTAGAACTCCCCTCTCTACGCAGCCCACCCAATACATCGGAACTTCCTTCCCTTACAAGCCTTGCATATTTTGAAGAGTTTGGATTGCAGCTTGACCTTTGAGGAACTTTTTCGAATTTGTTAACATGACCAGCTTCCGAGTCCACCCACTATAACTATTCATTCAGAAGGCGAGGCTGGATGTGTGGAAGGCTTCCTCTTCCGTCATAGTGGTCAGATCATGGAATGCCCTTCCTGCAAACGTTTTGATTTCACCAATCACGGAGCGATTTAAAAGGAACCTCTTCATATTCATGTTCCGAAATGAACGAGAGTGATAAGAGATCCACCCCAACCATAAAAAATCATATCATTTTAACTCATATGGTTTCTTCGTACACCGACTGGATTCTGTGTTTCGAATAGTGCACTCAAAGACTCGCGCCTTTTTACTCAATAAACCTGACTAAACTGTGACCTGTGACATTTGACGAACAGAGCATATGGTGCTGACCTCAAACGACTCGGTGTATATACCCCATTATTTCACCTAGAAATGCAGGGCTCAGAGCCTTCGCGGCTTTCTGTCATTGAACGCTATGGCGTGCGCATTGTGTACATCCTAACAGGATTACGTAATTAATTTTAAACGATTTTCACGCTTTAGTCTGCTGTATCCTTGGCGTTGTCATCTCTATATCTTTATCAGCCAGCTGCATTTTCGGAGGCATCTTCGTACTGTAAGCATTTACCATTAATCTGAGGCTTGTTTTCATTATTTTTTTGCCGGAAGATTGTTTATTAACTTTAATGCCAACGATGGCTGTCTTGTCCTCTTTTCTCTGCATTCCAAGTGATTTAAACCCACGCTTTCCTCATATCTTTCTGATATAACGGTAATATTTTAGATCCTGGTCCCGCTTGCGCCCAAAAGCGTCTTGCGGATCCGGCTAACTTCTGAAGAAGTGTCGGTCTTCGACATCGACTTAACTTGCATTTTAAAACTTCAGTCATACTGCAAAAACAACTTGGATTTTCGCTTTTACTGATTAGTCTGACCGGAGCATTCAAATCCCATCTACGTAAAACCGTTTCTTCTTCTTATGAAACCACCACAGCCCTTTTCGTGTTAGTTGTTTAGGATACGCTACAGTACTCTAAGTGTCTCTACACTTTTCTTGCGAGTTCGGTCAATGAAAATGTCGTCAGTCATACGTGAATCTGCGCTTCGTCACCCTCCAGTTGTAGTATATTGGCCTTAATGTTAAAAGAGCGTATCATGTATCGAGTGAACCAACTTGCTTAAAGCCGCCTTACAAGAAGGGAGGACTCGCGTATCTGCCGTCCACAGCCTAGGATAATTAATTTGTCTTTTTCGTGACGCTTGCACGGCCCTATCCTGAGTCTGCTTCCGTGTTGCGCTTCTCCGTCCTTGCATGGAGTGACGGTTAGCAAATACTTTGGTAACTATCCCGTGTAACGCGTTCATTCGCAGTTAACTCCGTTCTGTTAACTGTAGATAGGACTCAGGCCAGGTGTAGAGAAACGAATTTTCACTGTGGAAAAAGTTTTCTTGCGAATATCTTGAAGATTAACCGAGCCTTACCAGATCTGCCGTGTTCGAATGTCCGGAATATGATTGTTTACTATACTACCGACTTTTGAGTTATTTTCTCGAACGTGTTTCATAGTAGGCCATTCACTTCCATAGTTTGCTCAGCCCATCTGATAAATTGCAGGAAATAGCAACATAATTGACAGACACGCGCGATGTATGCGCGGAACGAATCCTTTGATAAGATACAGTGCCAATTCGCACGACCAATAAGGTTGGTCCTTGCAAACTCCGGCTTGTTCCGTCCTAGGTAACAGCCGGCTTTACAATATACAGGTAGTGCTTGCGGCCAGCATAAAACCGGAAGCGGTCATGAAGAAAATAACAGGAGCTCGACTGTGGTTCGGATTACTTTGAGAGTCTTAAAATAAATGTCCGTATGACTTCTAACTGCCCCACTACGCTTCAGTTAACTGTACATTTCCCGCCAGCGTCTCTAATTGAAAACAATTGGCGCGAACCAAACCGTGCCTTTCAAGTACTGAGTTCACTATGTTGGACCGGTCTAAACTTTGTCGCGAACGTTTAATTTCGACTGGACCCACTCGTCTGGCAGACAGTAGTGGCCGCTCGCCTTTTGAGGCATCTAAACTTCAAGCGCTCTGCAGGGCACGAATGGACCCTGCTTTTCAGTAAAACTGTCCGAGACATTAAACATACCTTGTCTAATATTTGTAGCATTAAGCTGTGTCGGATCTTTAGATAGAGATTGCTCGTCAATCCGCTTTCCCCGCTTATCAGAAACAACCAAGTTCCTACCAGACATGCCTTGCCAGTAAAAGGGACGTTTCCATGCGCAAATCTGACACGTTTGGCAAAATCAAACGTGGTGGCCGGAAACAGTCACAACTGCGGTCTGTCGTCAGGCGAGATACTTGGTTGAATTAGTGTTACCTTCCAGTAGAACTCTTTAAGTGGTTTTCCCCGGTATTCGCTGGCTGCCTACAAAGCGTTCCTACTAAGGTTTGCTTTATAACGACGATTTAACAGAGATTGCAGACTCGTCTTTACAATATCGTTTCACCAACGCTGTTCAGTTTGGCCGCAAACCCTAACACGCCCGGGCAAATCTGCTCGATGTTACGGCAGGTCAGATTCCTTGCACTAAGAATCTTGACTGCGCTGGTGAGCCCAATGTTGGCGAACTTATTTACAGAAATTCAGAACGATGTCTTCTAGACGGGCAAGAGAGCGGCCTAGGTTGACCTAAGTGTTCACTCAAAAAGACTTATAAGGGCTGAGAGTTTGTGGTTACAAACGGCGAGGCTCTTAGGCTTATGGGCCGTTTTCGCTACCTTGGTCTAATTTTCCCACCAAACGGACCCAATCAGGTGCGTACCTCCTTCATTCCACTTGATCTCTAAGATCTGCGGTCGATCATTCAAACAGATTATTTGCAACTTTTTTAATGTACTTATTATGTGGTGCAAGGCATGACCCGTGAGCCCAGAAGACACCCATCATCCGGAAATCTTTTATCCAATGCGCATGTCTCCCGTCCTCAGAATTTATTTCTCCGACCACGTCTCCGGCCCTAACTATCCTGCCTGTCCGGAACACGACCTGCCAACTGCATGTCGCCTGCTCCGGTGACTCACTCATGTGCTGTTTCGACATAAAGGCACAATCGTTGGGATGTCATCTCACCTGAGGCCGACCTTTACTGACGATGGCGTCCAGATGGACAACTGAAATAGTGGTTAGCATCAAGCTCATCGCTGTCCTTGTCGTCTGCAGTCCATGTGACTGGCATGCCGACCGACTAAGCCTTCCCTGGGCGTCTGTCCCCGATCAACTTCAATGAAAGCGAGTTTCTGTGATGCAGAGGGAATGACTCATGTTCGACGGTATCGGGCGAAGTGTAGATCAGTGTTGTTTTCCGTACTCGATCACCACCATGATTGGCTTGCAGCATCGTACCTATCCACAAAACTGTGTGAGGCGTGCTGTGTCTTACCCCACTTCCGTATTGAGAAACTTTACTTGGAGAGTCATTTGTTTACAGTCTGGTGATGCTCTTTTCTTATTTGTCCTCACGTCTGCCCTAGGCCCACATTCGTGCACGAGGAATGCACGAGTGTTTGGAGACTTAACGACTGTTACTGAGAGGATGGGTCGCCCTTATCCCTTTTGTAGTTTGGGTAGATAGGCAAACGCAACTTCTATATGACTAAATGTGCTGGGTCACATTCGGTAGAAGGGCGAACTTTTGGCCCAATAATATACCGATTGACTTTATACCCGATATATGAAAATCCGGGTTCGAGCCAGGGTCTTCGTGCCGAATGCTTATCGTATGACTAGCTAACAACGTCAAGGAAGGCAAAGATGACCATCTCAATTTCGTTCGTTTTGTTGCTATTTGTTATTACTCATTACTTATCACCATTCAATCGTCTCTTTCCGCAACTTATCGTTGTATTTAGCGTTCCTCTACGTACATTTAACCGCATACTTCCTTTACTCCCCTCATATCTTTTGGACCCTTGTAGGTGCATAGGGATATTCATCCTCATAACAGAAGCGCCATTTTGCTGCTGGTTTATCCCACAGACTGCCCGCATCTCTGCCATTGTCGAACGTTGTGGACCTCTTCCAATCGCAATAATATATGGAGGGTATGAGTTAACTTTCGATTTTCGATTTTTCATTGTAACTTCTGTTTTACATGCCTCTTCACTCGTCCTATCACTTAAAACTATGTTCTGATGACGAAATTCCTTTACAATGGGAGTTCGCGCGGCCTTGGAGCCTGGCTTTTCTGCCTCGTTTTTGTTGCCAATTGCCCCGACCACTTTACTTACGAGCATACATCTCTCACGCAAGTGAGAAACGCATTCTTTGACATACGTTACTTGGCGACTTTGTCACCTGTGGCGCATAGATGGACTGTTCTAACTTAGTCGGCCACTGCACCCAATCCCACCATGGTTGGCGAATTCGACTGGTGTATGAGAGCGGGAAGAGAGAGGTGGACACCACGGAATTCATCACCAACGCATTTCCTACTATAGAGTTGTTTGAAATGTTACCGGACTGCAGAGATAAAGCGGTTTGCATGGACAACGCTGGCCGCCGGCCTGAGAGTCAGGCACAGTGGCTCCCTAATGTGTTGTTTACAGCATTCTGGCACACGTGAGGTCCGAACCGTACTGTATGAAATAGAGGCATGTCCTGAAGTGACCAGGATGAGTTTGGTGCCACAGACGGACTCTTTTGTCTTTTCAACCACCGCATCCGCGCCATCACCGTTGAAGGAGGAAGTGTGCTAGATGTTGCACAGATGCTCTATGAGCGTGATGCCATCCCACTAGAGTTATCCTTTTATGCCTTAGAATGGTCACATACTTAAAGATAGAGGCCATTTGTGTGCTTTTTGAAAATATGGACGATATGTTAGTAACGTGCTGGGCGTTTAGAATCTATTTAGAGCAACAAGCTTAAGGTTTTCCCACATTGCTACCGATTACTATAAAGATTAGAACAGCCGTAGGATGTCTGGAGTTCTTTTCAAGCTTCCTGTTTGGCCCTCGGACTGGTCTCACGCCGGGTCTAGAGGTTCTGACAAAGTCAGAAAAATGCCGCGCTAATCCGTTTATCTGACAGCAAATTGACTGTTTGCCCGTTGGTAATAAGTTTTATTTAAAATAAAAGAAGCCTTCCACTAGCCAAAATGCTTCACGGTCTTCCGTGATCGGAAGCTACCTCCGACTGTAAAACCGGAGACTGCCGTCATACAGGCGTCATTTGATCACTTAGCAGTGTCAACCATTGCGCTTGCTTCTATTCCCGTATGACTCGGAAAAGCCAACAGTACGTGGGAAGGGACGGGGTCGCTGCAGCTCAGGTCCACTGTTTAATTTCTTCTTTTAAAACAACCTAACCATCACGACACACTACTAAACGTGACTTAGAAGGCTGACAAAAAAACGATAAAATCCATTCTTCCTTCAAACTGAGGGTCAGATTGCAAAGGCCTTTATGGCACTCTCACTTGCGTGAGATACGGGACCTCTTGACTTAAGACTGGTTTGCGATTGGTTAGGAAGCAAAACATATATACCAGACGCAAACATCAGTCCCTGCGCCTGCTTGCGATGAGCGGACTTATGGAGGCATCGTAAAGTGAAATTGCCCCCCACAACTACTTGTATTGTGTTTTTAAACTGATGAAACCGCTCACATGGTGCCGAGGTTGTTTCCCCTCCGCGTACATTCGTCGATCTAGTTATACAGGCGATTTGCAACTAGTCTCCTGATAAACATGTGGACCCAGGAGGGCGCCTTTCTGGAAAAAGGCAAAAAACCCTTGAAACGTCGGATAGTGGGCCATGGGGAGGAATCAGCACAGCATTTTCGAAGACGAAAAACTGCGTGCGCGTCGAAACGCATGAAGCATCAACGGAACTCCTCAGAATACGCCCTAAAGTGGAGGCCATTCAGTATAATGCGTTGTACTACTGATAACCATTCTGCAGTGTAATTCCGCGTTGGCTTACCATCGGAAATTTGTGTAATTATTTACCATACTGACAACACAGGTGGAAGCTGAAAGCCCAGGCACGCGTGTTTCACCGATCTTATTCCGCTGCCTGACGCAGCTGCGAGGGGTTCGGCTCATCAGTGGGTCCCCCAGCCTTCCCCATGTGTGTTTTCTGGTATATGAACTGCAGCATCACTCTGACTAGCGAACCTGTGCCAGGAGCCCCAACGTACACCTCTCGCACCTGCCTTGCCTGCTCACACTGTCCAAGGACATTTAGTCGTCGGCCATATATGCCCTCACAAAAACCTGTTGGTAACACATCACAGACCTTACCCCTCACAGCCCCTCGCTGTACCAATCCATACACCACACGCGAACCCTCCACACAAAACCCGACACACGGACAGAACTTGCTCTGCTCACGTAAGGGGAAGTATGTCCTTTGGCGCAATCTGGTGTCTGAACAAGTGGCGTGTGACACATGTAGACGGGTTGTTACAATTCTGTCAGCCACCGCGCCCAACCCAACATTGGATGTCTGACATACTCGGACGTTCAGCAGGTGCACGCAAAAGAGAAGAGAGAGAATGAGGCTGACACCGGTGAATCCATCCCCACAGCACGTCAACGTATTCCTCACGATGACAAATCTGACTTGTTTTAAAACTATCGGCACGCGACAAAAGTCGTGGCTCGGACTGACTGGTCCGATGAC
>CACRXP010001139.1:45265-66514 GCA_902702965.1 Spirometra erinaceieuropaei | reverse complement strand
CACCACCACCACCACCACCACCACCACCACCAACACCAACACCACCACCACCAACAATGTGCCGACTTGTCCACATTGTAGTCGCATGAACTAGCCAATCATCTAAAAATCCATGGCTGCGTGGCCAACGAAACAATTACCGAAGCCTCGGTTAACACTCTTCACCCAAGTCCTCCTTACCCGTAGTAAAAATGCGTAGTCGGTCACTGTACAGACTACTCGTTCACATGCGCATACATGATAACAACTGCTACAATATTCCACATCGCTGGAGCCCACACCTTTCCGCACACGCACTTGCCGCGTAAACATTTGTGGTCATACGTGCACAATTTAGGACCACTCATACAGCTGTAGTGGCCCTACTCCGAGTGCCTGTGACAACGCTGGGCCTCTCGCGAGTGTCGGCACATGCGCACAAGTGCTATCTGGCGTTCGCTCACTCAGCTTTCCAAATGGCCAATCAGATTCAAGGCCGAGTTAGACGTTCCCTGGCTTAAGACGCTTTGATGCATCCCCCAACTGACACTTGGGTCGGGGGTGGGGGGTTAGCGGGTTTGTACTCCAAAACTAAGTTGAGCAGAGTAAAATATGGATGATCATAAATCTTAAACGATAGACAGGCTATTGCTACCTATAGGACAGTATTGTTAATTGCGCTGGAGGTATTGCTAAAAGGCGTTTAAAGTCAGCGTACAATCTGGAGGACTATTTCTAAGTATAAGCAAGCCCTTAGAAGAACGATCGTATAAAAACTAATCGGAGAATATAGGCATATAGTCAACGATAGCAGAACCGTTTCGAATTCTATGGTCAAATAAATAAACCATGTATTTGCTCCTATAGCCGACCAATTCTATCCACTCACTCGCTGACGGTGACTGCTGGCAAAAAATAGAACAATACTACTCCGAAAAAAAAACAGCAGATTCGAGTTTCCTGGTGAAAACGGGATTTACGGAGGAGCAGTAAGAGTGTACGCTTAATTTTTCGCTCAGTTGACGGTCCAATCCTTTTAATCCTCTTAATCTAGTTTCGGAAAGTTATTTCCACGCAGTCCAGTGTTTTATGAGTCCTCAAAATCAGGAAAAAATGCACGTACCTTCTTCCATGGACATGAAGAGTTGAATGCTCTGGTGTAGTTGACGTAGGATTGGATGGGCAGATTTCGCCTGTCCCGCAAGCAGATAAAGGGGGACGTGGATGATGAGATAGAAAAGTCGCAGAGCCTCGCGCTGATATGCAGTTCCATTCAGCTTTTCGATCAAGCGATTGGCCACGGTAAGGGTGTTTGTCACTTCGGGTAGCTGTCTACTGGCCAGAAGTAACTAAAACGGGATGAAACAAACTTCATAGCTCCCGAAGACACAGGTATTAGAAGTAATCTGATGGTGTGAGGAAGTCTAGACAGTGGCCGGCCTCAATGGTGAGGCGCGCATGCCGTTTTCTCGGCTCCGGGACACTTCCCTCTGGCAGCCAGCTCCTACCAAATCCCTTCTTCAGTTGTTCTGTACAGAATACGCAATCCTCCCAACTGCTATCCATCTCCTACTTCCATTCAGAACCTGACCTGGAGATCGGGGTAGACAGGATCTCACTCTCGGCTTAGGCTTCTGTGATATTGGTGATCCCGACGTAAAATTAACTCGCAACCTTCTGATCTAGAGTCGGACATCAACTCTTCATTAAACAGTCGGCAAGAACGAGTAAGAACAGGTCGGTAAGAACGAGTGAGCAGTTATTTCCGCTCATCTATGCGCATGTAGCACGTGTTAGATGGATTATTTTTGGCATGCCAGTCACTTCGTCCAACTTCATCACCAGTCAGCCGGCACGGTCGCAGCGATCACTGGTGATTAGGGAAGGGGCAGAGAACGAGGTCGAACCTACTGACTTCAGTAAAACCACCAAGGCAGACCACGTCGCCCGGGTGGGAATGCCGGGTCCTCATGGACTCTTCGGTTGCAACGCCAGCGGCCTCCCCCTTCTGCGAACCTGCGCGGAGCATTGTCTCCTGCCGTTCACAAGGTTGCCCAGCCTTCCAGCGAGAGCGAAGGCGGTGTGGATGCACTCTCGGTCGTAAAACTAGCAAGTACCGGGCCACGTCCTTGCCCTACTGCCTCCGCAAGAGCTCCCATCGCTACTCCTGCATCAAACCCCATGACGGTGACCGCCACCACCATCATCGCCCAGATAATCACACTCCTACTGCCACGAAGCCTTAGTCGGTGTCGTTAATCCCCACAATTTCCATTATTCCATCAACAAACCTTGCATGACCATGCCTCCAACTCCATCCACACTCCAGACGCTCCGTGAACCACTACGCTTGCCACGACCGCAAACCCTGCCACCAGCAATGTGGACTTAATCTCAACCTGCCCTCATGCAGAAAGCATCAGTCTGGTCGGTCACCTGCTAGTTCATCGAACCGAGACCGGCGCACCACTGCCGGAAGTCTCGACATAAACAACGCCGCACATGCCTTCATTGTCTGCATTTTGCACGTGTATTCACCTACCACATGGGCTTATTCAGGCACATCAGTATTCATGACAGCAGAATTCACAGCAATAACGACACGCTTGGTACATCTTGCGAATTCGACGACCCTGCCTATCCCCAGCACTATCAGTTGCTTCTTCATTATCATGGCTAATACTGGCAGGATCAACACCGAAATCGACCCAGCGGCTACCAGCCTATCCTGTTAACATCACTACCACCCATATAGATCACGCATCGGTTCGGTAGATCACTTGCGAATCTGTCGCAAAGAGACTGGCGAAGCGACACTTCGGCAGTCGTAACCGACAGTAACTACTGTGCGCATCACAGCAGGGTGATAGCAGCGACGGTGACTTACGCGTAATTTAGTTTATAGTGTTTGTAAACTTGTGCTGCAGCGACCGCACTCTGTCTCCCTCCATCATCTGGGACCGGCGTTAAAACAGAGTCAAGAGGACCGGAGGTATAGGATGGCGCAGTTGTTTGGCATATCGAAAACGCGCACTTAAGCGTTCCACCACACCCTCTGGTCCAGAACGTACACTGACCAGGATTTTATGCCACAAGAAAAGTGCCAGATTTCTCGGATCTCATTCGGAGTGACATAGCCTGCACCCGGACCTGCCACCACACCCCCTCCTCTACGCCGCCTGTTGGGGCCCGATCTAGTCCCCATATTGATCTAGCGCATCTGCTGTGTGGTCCGTTTGACGGGCAGAGACTGGCAAACCAGTGCCTAGAACATCCACATGCACCCAGAGCACTGTCCTCAGCCGTCCTCACATTCACTCACGTACGGAAAACACAGCGGTCAAACCCCATCAGTACATACTTCCTCACGTGCACATGCAGTACATACGAACCCCTTCCTCACCATCCAACACAAGCGCGAAGTTGCCACTTCTTACGCATTGTGGGAAGCATACGCTTTCACTTCTGTTAATCTAACGCATTAGAGATCTGAACAGTCCGCTGCTTCAAAAGATGAAGATGCGATCACTGGAACAAGACATTTATTTGCCTGACGTTTCGGATTCTCACTCGAATCCATCATCAGAGACATTCGCAGATAAACGTTCACTGCTTGATGTGGAAGTCTGGTGTGTTGTGGTGGGAACCAGGTTATATGTATGGCCTACACAAATGGGCAGAGTAGTTCAACTCGGCGAATTGCCTGGCTCGTGAGTGACGGAGGAGAGAGGGGAAGTTTGACTTCCAACACATATTTCGCACTACAAATAATCTGACGTGCTTGAAACGACCACGATTAGCTAAAAACCATGACTCGGAAGGCTGCCACCTGACGGGGTGATTCTAACACGCGGAGTCCGACTCCCTAATTCTGTCAGTCAGTGAGCCCAATCCCCGCATCAGACAACTGATCGCCTCGGACAGTGGACTGGTGTCTGGGAGAGGGAAGAGAGTATCAACTCTGGTGACTCCGTCGCCACAGCACTCAACGCATATTCCACACTACAAACAATCTGACGTGCTTTTAAACTATCACGCTGCACTAAAAGTGTGGGGGCTTTCGATCGACTATTTGAACCTGACCTAGAGGATGACCTCCAAGCGCGCTTCCTCGCTAGACTAGCATTTTGCTGATAAGTGGACTGTCCCCGAGATCATTCGATGAATTACTCCCCGGATGTTTTGACCATTTCCCATCACACCCTCGTCAGTTCGCTGGTAAATGGAGGAGAAGCTGGGGCTCACAGTGCTTTCATTCTACTGCTTTGTCAGTTACGCATTGCACGCCAAGGTCGTATTGTACACTTAAGACTAAATTCTTTCACCAGTGTTTCGACGCATCTTAAAATAAATAAAATGATTATTTTCAGGAAATTCTAGGTTGATCATCATATCCCATAATCAGAGCTTTTAACTTGGTCGTTTACATTCGAAACTTCCACAGATGTAGCAACTGTAAGTGATAAATACTAGTCTGTTTTCAAGAAGCTCTTTGGTCAAGGGCGGTGACCTTCTCCATAAATAATTTTACCAATTCACTATAATAAATTGCAATATTCTGGTGAACAAATGACGTCCCCAAAACACATACAGGAGCTTTAGTCGGTTGGACCCAAGAATATGGGCCCTCATACTACATGTGGCCTTGCCCTATATTCGAGGGTGTGGATTAATTTTGGTGTCAAAGGTAGGAGGTTTAGGGTTCTGGCTAATGTTTGGGCACGAAAATATATAATTCACAGCGAATAATAAGCGTTATTTTGAGAGTAAAGTTCAAAATTTTAAACAAAAGTGGTTTTATGCATTTCGGCTGGAATAAAAATTTTCAAATAATGTAAGAGTAAATAGGTTTTTATAAAATTGAATATCCCGAATAATAGAGAACACGCGCGGCCCAGGTAATTGAATAGGAGAAGATGGGAAGGCGATCGCTGGGACCGATTGTTTATTTATCCGAAGTTTCGAACTCTCACGCGAGTCCATCGTCAAGGAATGAAAAATTGTACAACTCATCGTGTATTTAGCTCACCTCTGCCGGGGTGACCTCTAGCTGCGCTGCTGATTTGCCCACGCAGTGCTTGATAGGCGATTGGCAGATCGATGTGTCGATTAATCGAGCCCTCGGTTGACTGCCATGCTTCCTGCAGCAGGCGAGCAACTCGGTCGTCCGACTGGCCCAATATTCTCACGCACTTAAATTGAATATACATTACGAGTAATTTTCAAGTCTGAGATTCTGAATTTCGCCTTCTTTACATGTAAGTTATCGTGTTAGAAACGGCGCACGGGTTGCTGGTACGTTGAAGGCCACGACTCACAGGGTGAAAGAACTTCGTAACAATTAGTTTAGAATAAAGAAGACAAGCAACACTATTTATAATTCGACCAGCAAATTGCTTGACCGTCCTTGCATTAGAATATCAGCTAAGGAGTCATAACAAACACCACCACCATCAGCATCAGGAGACAGCAATGGGAGGACTCTTTTTAAAATTAGCATATTGTATTTCGAGCGAAACAGGACAGATAACCGGAGAACAACAGAGAACGAGAGGAAGAATGCAGGCACCCCCCGGGGTGGAAGTTAGTTCGCTGAGACTATATTACAGCGGTCCATATTTCCGTATATGATCACTTTAGTCCTTCGTATAATCTACCTTAACTGCAGCAGTTTTGTGAATTTCAGGTGCTTGTGTGAGATAAAAGCATTCGTGAATATTTCTTTACGAGGCTTTATATTCTTATGGCCTTCTTCCAAAGTCCTTTTATCCGAACTTATAGACAAGGAGGAGGAAAATTCGGGTGAAATTCTTGGCAAAAGTCGGTTACGCTGTCCTGGTCCCCCAGCGCAATGCGAGCACTCAAAGTAAAATAAGCCGAAGGGAGATGCTGAGATCGTTGGTGGGGAAAGTAGCCGAGGCGGAATCGGAGAGGGCAACCTTATGTATGGGAAATCTGCCGCGAGATTGGAGAAAGCCTAAAATCCCCGCAAATACCTGTCTGACCGGACAAGCGCAGCAGCAATGCCCCAAATCTAACGGTAAACCTAACCGCAACCGCAAAATCAAACCTAATCCTAACCGTAATTATAAACGTAATACTAACCCTAAACTTAACACTAAATTTCACCCTAAATCGACAACGGACGCCAGTCCTGGCTGTTACCCTAGCCTTAACCGTAACCCAAACTCTAACCGTAAGCCTAACCCTAGCCGTAACCTTAGTCATAAACCTACTCTAACCCTAACATTAACCCCAACTCAAACTTTAAATCTACACGTAAACCTAAACCGCGATCCGAACCTAACTCTACCCGGGACGCTTAGACTTAACACAAACCCTAACCCGAAGCTCAATTCTCAGACTGGCACTAACCCAGACCCCAAAATTAGCCCTACCTCTAAACCGAAACATCCGATTGCCCTTTCCGTTTTACTTCGGCTACTTTCCCCTAACGATTTCAGCGTACTCGTTCGGTTTACTTTACTTGCAATGTTCATATTGCGCTTACACTAGGAGCCAGGACAGTGTAGCCAACCCTTACTGAAGATTCCTACCTTAAACACGGACTTTGTTATACTTTAGCGGTCGAGTATTCATAAAAATTGCACAAAATATAGATTTCTTCGGATTTTCCCGGCCAGCTTCTGAATTTTTTTCGATGTACCTTTTTTAGGTAAGACTGACTTATATGTCCCCCTAAAGAGGACATGAGGACAGGAAACGCCTGCAATACGGATAGCTCTAAGACAACTTCCAGGGCTGGAGTTAAGTTGAGGATTAGTTTTAAAGCTAGTGCTCACTGTATAGTTAATATTCAGGACAGGTTAGGGTTAAGATTAAAGCAACGGTTTTAGTTTTATATAAGGGCTTTTGCTGGGGTTAGGACACGGGAATATTTAGCCTTTCCGGAATTATGCGCAGACCTAACTTTACTACTTGGGCGATGCGTTCCTATTCCCATATCCTGTTTGGGGCGTCATATAAGTCAGTTTTACCTTTTCTTATTCAACAATGCCGCGACAGTAGTGGTTTGAACAGTTAGCCTGTAAGCCTGAATGGCCTGGTAATTTTCAACCTGTTCACCAGGGGAGGCCTTTGTCAAGATTACAGTGGCTTTATTGTGGCGGTTCGACTCGGTGACGACAGTGGCGCAGTACCTCGAAAACTGGGGAAGGTCGCTGTGTCGGGTCGAATAATTACAGCAAAGAACTATAGTTTGCCCCCAGAACGGGATATCTTTGAAGGCCTTTCCGAGAATATGTTTGACCAGTGCTAGTTACGGGTTGAAAGACAAGGTTTTGGCCCCGCGTCTGCTATCATTGCTTCTAGATGCGATCCGATTGTTTTGTCCGGTGTCTCAGACGTGGTTGCAGTCAGCACCATTGCAACAAACGGCGACTATGCTTTCTCAGGTTTCGACAAATGGCCACGGATCGTAATGTTGCGCTTTATTACCTATAACCTGAGGGTGGGAGCCACTCACATTGACTACGACGATCGACGAGCCACTTTGGATGCCCCTTTGAGATGAGAGAGAAACCCGCAGAGGCTTATTTTCTTACCCATCTTTTTCGTCTCAAAAAATCCCACTAGTAGCATGACTATACTTTGCCGGTTCAATTGGTGCATTGTGTTTGGTTCTATTGAAGGTGAGTGCGAACACATCGGCGTTCAGGGAACGTCTGCTGATGGGTCTCATGAATGCCTAGCCCTGGCATCTATTCTGAAAAGTGTGGTTCTGGAGCCCATTTGCGTACACGCAGTATTACCATGCCTAGAAAGAACTAAATTATTAACTTTCCTTATGACTCCTCGAGGATTGCATAGTTAAGTCAACTGAGTGTATTAGTCCCTTGAGTGTTGCATATGTTTTTCACACAATTTCATAGTAAAAGTTTGGGTTGCGACATGGCTATTTATTACAAGCACAAGCACTGGTTTTCCTGATTTCTGGCTCACCTTAGAGAACAACCAACCCACATTGGCTCCCCGAAGTGGTAACAACTTTCACACTTCAGTAACCCGCATTTTAGGAGGAAAGCATTTAAACCGTACAAACCGATCCCAAGTCGACTCAGACGGTGAAAATTTAGTCTGACAAAACAAGCCAAAACCCGCAGCACAGGCGAGCCGTACAAAATCACATGTGTTAGGTAGTTGTTTTTAGCCTTCTTGCATGGCTATCTAGGCATTTGTTTTCACGGCTATTATAATATCAACACTTTTAAGTTAAAAACAGAGCTTGAATGCTGTCATATCGTTGGGGCAATAAAGGCTCAGAGACTTTGTCTACTGAATAAGCGCCAAAAGTGCACTCTTAAATTAAATATATAATTTGAGACTGAATCTAACTTAGGCTAAATTCCAAGTACATTATATAGACAAAAACGAGAGGGACGAGAATGGTAATTTCTGGCCTGTTAGTCGTAATCAGCCAGCTATACTTGACACCAGGTTTGGATAAACTCAGACTCAAATCCGGAATCTGTGGACACTGGACATTTAAAAACAGGTCCGATGGTTCTAGAATTACAGTTGGGAGGCGACGGCACTCCCGTTATGTACTCCTAAATTGTGGCTGCGATAGGTGGATGAAACATTTGTTATCGTAAAAAAGAACCAACTGTAAATGCTCCACAATACTATCAACTCAACAATTTCTGGGATTCAGTTCACACTTGAAAAGGAAGTGGACAGCAAACTCCCATTTCTGGATGTTCACGTGCAGCGTAAGGTCGAGAGAACGTTACGCACATCCATTTACCGAAAAGAAACTTACGCTGAAGTCATTCTACCTTATAAGAGCAACAAGCCCTTTTCTCACAAACGGAGTGCGTAAACAGTCTGCTTAGTCAAGCAAAAGCACATTGTTCGGATGAAGAAGGCCATCGAGCCGAAGTGAACTACTTGTACGAATTATTTTCGCAAAATGGATACCCTAAGGATTTTGTACGCAGATGCATGCGAAAGCGAGAATCAAGGGAGAAGGAGGCGGGTATTTCCAATCAGACGCCTTAACTAAGCACTTGGCGAACTCTTCCTTACGTCAAGAATGTGTCTGAAGTCGTCGAAAAGCACTTAAGGAAGCACCAAATTCGAGTGGCGCACAAACCTACGACTACTTTGCGCTCTTAGCTGGCACATCCTAAGGATGGGGTTAACCAGCTGAACAAGAAAGAGGTCGTCTACAAGATACCACGTGATGCATGTGCGGCCGTCTATTGTGGCCAGACTGGAAAATCCGCCTCAACACGCATCCATGAGCACCAGTTTGCAATAAAGAGGCGAGACCATCTGTCTCAGGTAGCCATGCATACTCTGGACACCGGACACACTTTCGCTTGGGACAAAGCTCGCGTTGTCGCGGTCTGCCCTTCCAAGAAAGGCCGAGAATTCCTCGAGGCAATGCATTTTGATGAATCATGCATCAACCGGCATATCGAGTTGGATGCCGTGTGCAGAAACCTGCAGGAGAAATGGATGAAAAGGGAACCAACACGCTCAGGCCGACACACGGCGGCCGCCAACCGGCACACACGCCATGAAAGTATCGACTTTTTTGTGCACTCTTGACGTTAGCTGATTCTCGCTTTCACGTTTGCTTTCCGCTTGCGTCTGACGACGACCTGGGGAACCAGCGTCGAAAATTTACGAAATAAACCCTCTTGTCCCACAGAACCCATCTCTTTTCATTTTATGTCGCTTAGAATACCTACCTTTCAATACTTACACAGATATATGTAAATTCGAAGAAGAATGAGTCCTTTGGGAAAAAGAACAAACTTTATTTCGTAAATTTTCCAGTCTGGTTCCCCATCTCGTCTTCAGACGTGTAGTAAGTGTGAAGAAACAGTCAAAATTTAAACAATGCCAAAAAATCGATATTGCTCTGTCATGACAGAGGATGGGTTAATGCTGTGGACTGATGTCACGTCTTGATTGGCTATTACCTTTTCCATTTTTCTTTGAGACTTGTGTACATGGTATCAAGGTCGATGCGTCGATTGATGCATGAATCATCAGAATGAATGGCCTCTAGGAATTCCCGGCCTTTCTTATATGGGCAGGAACCGACAATGCGTGTTTTATCCCAAGCTAATTTGTGCCCAGTTTCAAGAGTATGCATGGCGACTTGGGATAAGTGGTCCCGCCTCTTCACTGCCAATTGGTGTTCATGTAGGCGTGTAGAGGCGGATTTTCCGGTTTGACCACAATACACTGCATTACAAGTGCCACATGGAATCTTATAGACTACTTCTTTCTTATCCAAATAGCCAACCCTATCCTTAGGGTGTACAAGCTGATTGCGTAGCGTGGTAGTCGGTTTGTGAGCCACTTGTACTTGGTGCTTCCTCAGGTGTCTTGCAACGAGTTCAGACACATTTTTAATGTAGGGAAGCGTTCGCCAATGTTTTGGTTTTGGCGTCTGATCGGAACAATCTAGTTCCTTCTCTCTTTCTTTTGATTCCTGCTCTTTCATGCATCTGCGTACAAAATCTCTGGGGTAGCCGTTTTGGGAAAATAGGTTAAATAGATAATTGAGTTCTTCTTTGTAACCTTCGTTCTCAGAGCAATGTGTCTTTGCTCGATTAAGTAGGGTCTTAACAGCACTCCGTTTGTGAGCCATAGGGTGGTTGCTGTCGTAATGTAGGATAACTTCCGCGTAAGTTTCTTTGCGATATACTGATGTCTGGAATGTCCCGTCAGTTTTTCGCTGTACGAGGACATCAAGAAATGGAAGTGTGCTGTTAGCTTCTCTTTCGAGCGTGAACGTAATTCCCGGTAGTGTTGAGTTGATAGCTTTATGCAGAGTTTCTATTTGATTTCTCTTGACGATGACAAAGGTGTCATCGACGTAGCGCACCCACAATTTGGGATTGAATAATGGTAAGGCCATAGCCTCTAATTTTTGCATTGTGACTTCAGCCAAAAAGCCAGAAATGTTTAGCCTGGATGCCCGTCTGCTCATTTGTTTACTGAGCTGCGCCCGAAGGGCTTGGTAGGCAGCAGGAAGAGCCACACAACGGTTGATGGATGTTGTCCCCGTGTGCCAAGCCTCGATTGTTTCCCTGACTATGCGGTCGTTTCCCCCTGCCCAGAATTTCGGCAAGCTGAAAGGCGAACGTGTGTCCGGAATCGAGACGCGCAGGTGCCATGTTTCTTAATGCTGAACTTCCTATTTCTTCAAATTATACTCTTATGCTTCCCACCACAGTCTTGACATCCCTAACGGGTTTCCTGAATAACAGCCAATATATTGTTTCCAAGAGACAGCTGGTAGGACAACGCAATATTTGAAACAAGACATTTCTTCACCCGGCGCTTGCAGTCCACATTCGCACTCCTTATCAGTGACAAAACTAGATAAATATACGCCTGTACTTGTGTTACTCATTGCTGTGGCCGACTGCTGGATGGCCCGAGGGGCGTCAGTTTGGTGGGTCTCATGCAGTTTCGTGCTGCACAACATCTGAGCAGAGATCGAAACTATCACGCGCTTACGAGTTTGACTTCAGCTGAATACGTAACCTAGCCTGCGTTGGAACTTCTAGTTTGCATTTACTTAGTGGTTACTATCGATGGTAAAAATCACAAATTAGCGTGAAATTACCCATGCTAACTCATTCACATCCTAGACTGAGACTGGGGTTCCCGGCCATGTCAACTATCTTTTCTACATTAACTTATAGTGTTGCCGTGTTCCGTACAAATCGCTTTTATTTGAGTACACCGTTTACTTATGCACATTGACTATTCAGTGATCTTTGAGCTGCATCTTTAGGGTAAACTCGAAGTTATGTCTATGTAAGCGGGGTGTAAAAGTATCCCGCATCCGGCCCCACCACAACCCTCCAAGCAAGGACACAAAATCGAATAGGGTGATTGAAAGACCAGGTTCAAAGACCGGACGTATATGAAATTAGGTGGCTAAGACCTCTCCTCCAGCTGATCACGAGCCATGTCACACGCGAACAACAAGAAATTCACCGAAAGTGAAAAGATCCCAGACAGTCGTCTCGGCATTTAAGTCATTTCATAACCGGAGCACTGAATTCTTCACAAAAATCTCATAGGCAATCAGGTCCTAGTTATAATTTGGTGCGACAGCGGCTGTCAGTGCCCCCCACGCCTCACTCTGCCGGCCATTCCCCCTCCCCCCACGCGGTGACAGCCAGATGTTCTGACGCAGTCATTAGGGCCCGGCCGCCTGAGCCTTGAATTGGGTTTGAACACTGGCACGCTGGTCCGGTTTCCTGCACCAGCTGACTCCTGCATGTCTCTCCTCGAGGAGCATGCAATTGCATCTCCTGATTTGTTCGTTGGAGCTGAACTGAGGAGCAACCGCTTTTCTGTGGACTCTCCGGTTCTTTTTCTTGACATTGCTTTCATGTGTATTGACCAAAACCGAGGCTCTGGATGAGGGCTCGCACCTGACCTCTAGCAACTACGTGGCGCGACGCCGGCTGGCTTACGCACGAACCTGCGAACTAACACCTGAAGGCGCACCGGTGCGGATGACACACCCTCGACCCCTGCACCCTCTCATACGTCCGGCTACGGGTAGATGAGTTGTGTGTGGGCGCGTGCGTGCGTGCGTGCCCCCTAAACGGGTCACGTGGTAGATGCGCTGGACCAACACGGGGGCCGCATCGGATTCTGGCAGGCGTTATCTTTGCGCAGTAAAAAATGCCAACATCTAGGGGGTGCGCTGGCAGACCCTGTTGTCGGCAGTCGTCGCACAACTGGACCACTGCCATCACCCGATTGTTTTGGCGGTCAAAACCCTGGCCACTTGTTGTGTGGACCAGGGGGTGTGTTGGAACGCCATGGTGAGGATCCGTCCAAGCCATCTACCTGCGGCCTCCCTCGTATCCGGTCTTCTTGACTCTGTCTTGACACAGGACTCAGGCGGGGGAGGAGGAGGAGGAGGAGAGAGTGTGGTAGATGCAGCGCAAGTCTACTGGCACTATAAACCGGCTAAGGGTAGATGAGTTGGGGGTGTGTGTGTGCATATGCCTTGAGGGGGGGGGGCTCCGTAAGATTTTCAAACCACCACCTACAGGAAACCCTTCGAGTGGCTTAAAGGCTAGTTAGACTTTTAATTGTGGATTGGGTTGAAGCTTTAGGGAGCATTGTTTGGCAGGTTAGCACAAACAAGTGAGAGAGCTGAGGAAGACGTCCTCCTATACAACGACGCTTACAGACAGATTCCAAGCTGATCGATTTTCCCCAGATGATTGAGTTTTCCTGCTTTTACGGCCAAATCTGTTGGACGGGAATTTCCCCCTTACTTTTTGAAATTTATCTATCAGAGCACGATCCCAATGCATGCCACAAGACAAATTTTGTTGTCATATAACCACATCCTACACTTTGGCTGACCGTGTCCAATCACACGTCTTGAATTACCTCGGAGTCCTACTCACTTCCCGACCATAAATAATACAGAACAGTTTACCATTTAGGGAGTCCACTCCTACGGCAACTCACCGCATTACTCCCTCTAAGTAATCTGACGTGACTCAATCTATCGCGAAGCAGTAAGAATTCTGGCTTATGAGCTTCCCAAATGGTGAGATAACTCGGTTTTTATGGGAGTATTCTGGAGTGGATTGAATACTGAGAGTCAAGACGCAACAGCTCCTTCTCAAGGACATAATTATGGCGCTCTCATTTTCGTGATTTCAGGGCTGTCCTCACAGAAGCCTAGCAAATGTAGTGAAGACCAGGTCCTGTCTGTGACACTCAAAGACGAGGTGTCTAAAAGAAGCGAAGAGGCGAGTTCCAGGAGATAGTCGCGAAGAAGACACGATTGCAGGAGCAAGAAGTTTTTAGCCTGATGCATCGGCGAGCTGGCCCGTGCATGAAGAATGTCAGGGGGTTGTCAGCCACCTTCTTGCACCCCTTGGAATTGAAGTTGCACGCACACCGGAGGCAACCATAGGGCGTCGGATCATGAGGCCAAAAGACACATTGCCATGGCAAGAAACATCTGGAGTCGTTTGCCGGGTCCGGTGCAGTTGCGGGCAAAGCAACCATGTCTGTGAAATCGGAAGGCTACTTCGGACGCGGATGGCCGAGCACAAAGCGTCAGTGGGGGAAAGGGGGGGGACGCCAACTGCCAAGCCGCAGCTCATTCGACGGGACCCAACCACACACCAAAGTTTGATAAGGCAGAAAGTCTTGCTAGAAGCGGCAACCGCGTGAGCTGAAACCTGCACAGGTCAGGATTTTCCTGTCTTTAATCAAGCAAAGAGCTCAACGAACTCCCTGCTCCATATTCGGTGCTGAGGCTTTACCTAGGCAAAGTTGTTAGTCGCGAGGAGAGCGTGGGGATGACCACTGTTTCTGGTGCCAATGTCGGCGAGCAAGGTTGCTCAGGAATCCACACGGATAAAGAAATCCGACAGTCTGCATGCGATGAGCGTGGGAGTCGATACTCCTGGCCGAAATACAGGCGCGTAGCAACTGCACTCCCCAACACCTGGCCACACGAGCTGTGATACACTCGGAAAGTGCCAACTCTGATAGGCATGTATCGGTCCAGCATCTAGATCCTATAGATACTGCAACGCCTGGGTAACCCACTACCCTTATCCACTCTGCCTCTGATGATGTATTCGAGTGAGAATCCGAAACGTCAGGCTAATAAGGCTCTTGTTCCAACGATCGTGTCTCCGTCTTCGCGACGCAGTGTCTAATACTACCAGACACTGTTCGCCAGTTTGCCACTAGCATTGACATCAGCTTTCCATCAGAGCAAAGTGGATGAGGGAAGAAGGAGTGCGAAAACTGCTCTGCAAGTTTACCTCACTATAGACTAATTCACGTTCAGGTCACCTGCGTTACGTTCATCCTGTAGGGCATGCGATTCAAATAGTCGAATTATCACCCTTTGCACAACTGTGATCATTGCGACAACTATTTCAATTCGTCTCGCAACTTACAACTGGAAATTCGTTGCAGGGAATGTACGACGTTCCAACTGATTTTCTCATATAACTGCTATACAGTGACCGTTGAGACGCGCATTGCGGTTAAGCCCGACTTAACTACTATAAGATTTTCGCCACATCAGCATAAGCCCATGGTCTCTCGTTCTCTCTAAATGGCCAGAATCCCCAAGCCATCCGCGTAAGAGTCAGCCTCCATCACCATGACTCAAGCCGGACTGAAATCTCCAACTTGTGCCGGCATTTAATGTCTCCACGCAAACCTTCCACTGGTTCATCTAGTCAACCGGTAGCAAATGAGGACAGGAAAAGTCGGCTGTATGACCAAAATTTTGTCACTCATGTATTGGAAAAGAAGAGGCACCAGTCAACCAATGGACACAGAGTCGAAAACTACACAAACTGGTGAGAGAAGGAAACCGAGATCCATAACAGTAAAAATTTCCATCAAGAACATGCAAAAAAGAAACAGAAAAAACATTTGTTTTAAAAGCCATAGTTTGAAAGTCCACATACAGACACGCACACACACACATAAGCGTCCCACAGTTTACACCCAAAATATATAAGCGGATACATGCAGGCAAAATCTTATCGATCAAAGGCAGATGAAGTGTGTGTGATAACAAGGCAAAAAGTTGTATCATAAATCGAATCACAAGACAGCGGACAGAAACCAGGTGGAAAATGACATGTGGAAGTAAAGCGCAGGTGTTGATGCGTACGCCGACGCAATCAATGAACAGAACCCTCACAAAATCTGGTAATTGTATGTTTGCAATTTCCCCTCCTGCCTCCTTTTATTTTATTTTTTCTTTGTCTCCCAATTTTGCTTTAATTAGTAACAGTTTTCGTTAAAGAACAGTCGGGCCTCACGGCAGCGTGGCTTGATGAGATCGGGTAGTACAGCTAGTAGACAACCGAAGAATCCGGTTGGCTTATTCGCTGTCAGCCGATAAAGCAGTTGGGGTGGGGAGGAGTGGGGTCGCGGGGGGCGGAAAGAATCTCGCGGACTTGAAAGGGAACTCTGCAGGGGTACATCAGTCCAGGGGGAGGGGGTGGATCCTCGGCATCAAATGATCCGGTAGACACTGATTGTGCAATTACCAACCGTTGAATAGAGGTTATTCCTCTCTTCAATGGGGGATACAGCAGGCATTGCCAGTAGATCACGAGGTGCTTACTGTTTCCAAGAGGGAGAGGTCTAAACACCACGATCGAGATGTTTAAGGGACGGGGCTAGGGCAATGCCAACTGACGTCAGTAGCAGTCTCCGAGAGACGAGCAGGAGGATGTAAAGTAGGACTCGTGAATTCATATACATATGCGCATATATATATAGTCGGAAGAATACGGAGACTATCGCGTTTTCCTAGGGAGAGAGCAAATAGACCCTTTTACAAAAATATAGTCAAAATGGAAAAACCTCGGGATCAGCACGGGTGTGATGTGTGGGGCGAGAGGTTTGACGAGATCACAATCAAGTATGCCTATCATGAGGAATTTGGTTTTGGACTAGATCCAGGAGGCAGAAGCAAGTCCATACGTCAAAGATAGAAGGTTACATCCAGCTAAGTTGCCTGTTGGAAGGCGCGATCTTTTTGGGACTTCGACGGGGTGGGTGGGTGGATGAACATCATTTTTGAACGAATGGAAGGGTTGATTATGAAGTTAGCTTTGCACGACAAAGAGGAGGGCGGGGCATAAAACTGAAAGTCAAACGGACGGTTTTGGAGACAGCGAGATAGGGTGGCAAGTCTTGGTGAAGAGGAGGCCATGTGTGGAGGACGGGTTAATCCCCCATTCTTCTGCAAAACTCGAGGTGTCATTTTTAGAAAAGACAACCCTAGACCTACGCCGATCACAGAAACCTGATTACAATTCTTTCATGGTTGGTTTTGCTGTTGCTGTGGTTGCAGCGCCGGTTGGGCTTCGGCACCCGGATGGTACCGGTTCGTGGACCAGAAGGCTGCCCGGGCAGAAGGAATACCGTCTTCCACAGAGCCGCCTGGTGGCCAGAGAACTCTGGCGTTGGGCAGTGTGGACTCCTCAGAACACCAGAGCTGATGGAAGCCCCAGGCCACTGCCAGACAGATGACAAGGAAGCCGACCAGGAAGATGACGGCCGCCTGTTTGTCGGTGATGCCAGTCCAGACCTTGGAGTTTCGTGGGCGCCGTGAGCCCAGACCAACACAGCCGTTCAGCTGACGTAGACTGTAACCGCCGTCCTTTGCCAGGTTGGAAGTGTGGTGCTTCAGTCGGGCCACGGTCTGTTTGAAAGCAGACGCCAGAAGAACTAGTCCGGAGGTCAGGCGGGAATTTTTTCCCCGGTAGCAGCTTGTGCCCACCGGGTGGAGCAGAGTAGCGGGTGCTGCGGTGGTGGTGGCGGTGGTGGTACCGGCAGTGTTACGAAGTTGAATCTGCAAAACCGGACTGGTTTCCGCGGTGGATGTGAAGAAGGCGCGCAGATCAAAGGTAGCCCTGGTTGGACGAACTTCGTGCACTGTAGTGAAAGCAGTGCCCACGGAGAAGGGACCAGCTAACTCCACCAATCGATATTGCATCAAGGAGGGCTGACAGTGGTCCACAGGACGATTAGTGTTATTACAGTCCACAGGCCTCTCCATATTCTACCGTGAAAAGAGGCGAATTGGCTTTTAGTGATCAATAAATATCCGAGGGTTAGAAATTCCTGAGACAAAACAGTTGGTGATGATAACTACTTTCTTTAACCAGAAGCTGATATTCACGCTGTAGGTTCGATAATTTAGATCAACATGAAGAAACAAAATTGGTGGGTGTATAAAAGCCCCTGATTAGGTCTTCGTGTGCTACTTAAGAACTCTTAAAGTTGATAAGAGCAGCTGGAAACTCTACTACGTCGCCTAGGCTGCGTTATGGATAGCTACAGCTAGAAAAAAAGAATACCAGCATAGGCAGCGGCCGAAAGTTTTGGCATAACTAGAACATAAAAATCGACAGATTTCTCCATTTGTGGGCGGTATCCTTAAAGCCTAATGGCTGACGGAAGGGACTCACATTTGATCCCCTTCCAACATCTTCCACGGAGGCGATGCAGTTGTTGGGCTTTAAAGAAGACGAGGAAGAGAAGGAGGGAGAGTGGGAGGGTAGAGACGGCACCAAATCAGATTTCTCAACAGGAACTTGACAGAGCCGAATGGCACACACGCGAGCAATATAGTCGGCTCCAGAGCTCAGACCGCCTAGAAGGTAGGATGTCTGAGCACCTCGGTAGACCTAAACCGGTGAAAGGAAGGGATAGCCAATAAGGAATATGCACAGGGTTGAGCAACAGACGACAAAGAAATAGATACATTTGTCATGACCTTTAGAACAAATATGGACGCCATTTTTTCATTACTGACAGTTTTCGGAACAGGGGCAGGAGCCTTAACCCCCCTCCCCCCCCAGCTGCTCAGGAATCCTTCGCAGAATGAAAAATCAATACTTTCTTACCAAGTCGCCCCCCCCCCAAACGGATATGTGACTATTCGGCTAGACGGAAACCCCAGCGGAACGTGCTCATAGTACAGGTTAGTTGGACTGCGCACAGTCTACGCGAGACATTTTGTGATCGCGGTACGGCTTAAACGACGAACACGTCACGTTAGCCACTGCCCCCAGCGTTGAAAACTCGAACCAGTCACTTGTGCAGAGCGAGAGCAAGACTGTCGTCGAAATACCTTCATTTCTGGGCAATTCAGTGCAGAGTTTAATCCATCCGGCTCCCTTTGAGCTACTACAATAGGCTAAAAGTTGTGACCTAGGAGAATGCGATGGGATTTCTTAATGGAACACCTAGTGCACCTCTTATTCACTTGAAATCGCAGTTCGCATATAGCGTGCAGTGAGCGGCGGCCTCGCCTCAAGTTAGTCACCGCGTCAAATACTAGTTCAGGTTCGCTTGACTCGGACAAGGCGTGTGAAAGAAAAGAACAGGTGAGGGTCAGCGATTTGTTCCTCATCAGAAACAACCAATTGTGTTTTCGCACCGCCACGATGCGTCAAGGGCACGTGGTTAGGAAAGCTGCTAACTGATGATAAAACTCGGCTAATAACGTTATTTTATTTATAGTTTCACTTGTATGGGGTTCAAGACATCTTGAATAAAGTCCAATGCGCATAAAATTAGGGACTAGGTCGTGTGTGGCACGCGTATGCGGATCATTTATCGTTGTCAACCACTGTGACCGCGTCCATCTTCCGTCATCTTGACTTCACCTCGTCAGTGGAACACGTTGACTGTGACGCGATGTATGCCTGATTTACTGTAGAAATATCACTAGGTTACCAGTGCGGCTCCTTCGGAAGGGTTGTGAACTTTGCTGCTTGTATCTCATGCACTTTTTAGCCAGGCGATACCGTATTCTACGTCAGCATCCGCGACCCGTCACATCTCCCACAATAACTAAAAATTCACTGGTTTGCATCATGAGAGACAACTGCCGGAACAAAAACTGGTTCCACTGGAAAGTCAGACGCATTCGTAACAGGTGAATCCACTTTCAGGCGCTTTAAATTTCATCATTCATGAAAAATGTAATACAAATATGAAAAAACTTACCGTTACGGCCTTGTCGTCCAAGTCAGAACTTCCGTGCTGAACTCGCATGATTTGAAGCACATAGATAAGGGGATCTTGACCCATTGCGTTAAGGGGTTGCCATTCGACCTGGCAGGATGTCGGCCCAATTTCGGAAATACTTGGAGCTGCGGGAGGATGAAGAAATGGAAAATTTTTGGAGCCACCTTTACTAGCGAAATTTATTAAGTAGACGTATTTTTAGATCAAGCCAGCGGGAGACGTCGTGGCCGTTACACGCTGCTGGCAAAAATTAAACAAGTAAAAATGCGTAGTTCGCCTCTTATTTGATATGAAATATTTATTCGAACGTCCATGAAAGATAGGATCCTCGGCGAAAAAAACTATAAATATTAAAAGCAGGTCTGTCTTGCGAAAATTTACCAAAAGACCTGGGGACCAACCTGGTCGACAATGTTATAGGGCCTTTTAACTAAACCAGACTACTCTTACGCACTTAGAAGCCGCGTGTTTATAAGTAGACAGTTAATGTAGCCTATAATAAGCACTTCGAATCCAAATGGTTATAAACAATTTCGGTTTTATCGACGCTTTTGATGGAATGCTTCCTATATTTTTTTAATTAATCATTAAGGCATCAACCGAAGTACTTTTTGGGAATCGAATGCGATTTTAAGTTCAAATGCCTGAACTGTGAAAAATTGTTTATATCTTTTCTCAATTAATTTAGATGTGTTAGCCCAGAGTTAGCAACGAAGAGGCACACACGCAATTATCAGTAATTTCACTTATTTCGCCGTCGTACCATTTCCCTAGGGAAATCTGCCAGCCCTCTTTTCGTCAGATGAACTGAAGAGTTTTCTAGATGCTCACAGAAACCTAATTACTAAGCCCAACAAACATTTCGCAAAATATTTCATTCAATTTGAAGCGAACCGGCGAGAGTGACGGCTTGCCATGTTCGGAAATTTGGTAAAGGGAGCGTGTAGGATCTCACGTACACTAAAATTCTGTGTGACTGCAAACATCACTCGTTCCCCTTGGTTGAAATTTCCTGGCATTCTGACGGAATGTGTAAACTTGCCGGCGGCGGTTTATTCAAAAGCCCTTATTTTCTGAAGATTGCTTTTTGTTTATTATTTAAATTATCGCGCTCATTTTGCTTGCCATATGACAATATACAGTGAGACTTTAGGCAGAAATATACTGGTTTTCTGTGTCTTCTTGAAGTCTTCCTGCACTTTGCCCTACGTGTCGCTCCTACCCATAAACCCCCCTCTAACTCCATTCAGTGTATGACACGGTCCAAAGGCTACCTCGAATGAGTTGGGGTCCTACATCCTACCGATGCTGGAAAGTTTATGAACCCGACAGCTGTGAAAAAAATGAATAGCATTTCTTAAGATAAGACTCGCTTTAGAGACAAGTCAGGCACCTAGGAGGATTTTTTCAAAAAAGCAACTGGAAGATTCTGAGACGGAAAAACTAATGTAATAAGCACAAAGGGGACTACCGAAGTGCTCAAATCAGACATACCCTTGACTGGCGGTGGAGGCGCGTACGTGGTCTTGACACAGAGGGTGGGCGAGAAGAGGCCAGTTCCACTAATGTTTGTGGCAACAACACGAAAATAGTAGGCTGTTGCCTCGGTCAGACGGCGGACTTTGAAAGCGCACTGATTGCCCTCGTAGATTACGGACCAGCCCCTGCAGATTTAGAGCGCAAGGGTGACAATAATGACGAGGGTAT